>CATIWQ010791643.1:0-18629 GCA_949673415.1 Euphorbia schlechtendalii
TTTCGTCTCTCGACGAAAACATCGCAAATCGATCGTTATATCTTTGTCGTTGCAGAAGTTGTGGTTATATATCCATACTCCGATAAATCGTGAGATGGATCGGATTCGGCATTCAAGCGGCGTTCTTCGATCTTGGGCAAACGGAAAAGGTAAGTACCGAATTCGTTTCCGATTTACGTTATCCTGCAGTTATATATTCGGTTTAGTTCGGTTTTTATTACAAAAACCGAAACTGAACCGAAAATCGAAATATTATAATTTTAATAACCAAAACCGAACTGAAATGAATTCAATTCGGTTTGATTTTTTTTATTCGATTTCGGTTTGATTTTCAATTTCAATTCGGTTCTACACAAATGTAGAATAAAAGTTTATATCAAAGATATGGTTATTGTTTTATAGACAGAACAAAATATATTAAGAAGTTGGTTTTAGTATTTAACTTTGAAATCTATTTTCTCTTAATAAAATAATGAAAAAATAATCAGTTATTTAATAAAAAAAATTATTCAAATTTAAATTTAACATTAAAATATTATTATATTTGATAACTCAATATTTTATTTTATTATCTATTTATAAAAGATCATTATACAATTTTTTATTTTTATGATGATATTTATCGATACATTAACTTGGAAATAATTATTAGAATATTTATCGTAGAATTTTATTTTACTTCGTAATCAACAAAGACAAATGATCCCATATAATTTTATATTTATGCGTAATCATATATTATTGCCATGTTGTTATATCATAGGTTTTGAAATTGAGACCGGACAACCCATCACGGGTTCAACTTTGTAAATATTTTTGAAAAATATTATTATGTTGAGAAGGTAGGGGCAGATTCAAGATCAAACTTGAGGGGGGTTAAAATTTATTCAATAAATTTTGTTTCAAAATGTATTATATACATATATATTCTAATAATACATGTCGATCAATTATTTTAATAAAAATATAATGTCCATCGGTATATAAAATATATTTACACTAGAGATATAAAGTATAAGAGGCCGAACATAACTATATACTTTTTGTTTGCATTATAAATTAAATTGGTTAGATAGTCTAGTTGGTTGAGAAGATTTTTATATTGAACACCTAGGTTCGAAACCAAGCACTCACAAGTTTCAAATTTTTATATTTCCTTTCGTTCTTAAAACGACGTAGGTTTGAAATGGTGGATTGTAAAAAAATAAATATGTGCATGACAGGATTTGAACCAGCATTATTAGTAGGGGGCTACTTTTGATCATCTTAACCACCATAACCAATGTAATTTCTTATCATATTTAATATACCGTATTTCCTAAGTGAGGGGTGCTGGACCCTACATGTGGGTCCCCCCTGTGAGACGGTCTCCCGTCTACGCATCATATGGTTTGCCAATTTAGCTAGTAAATCCAATTGATTTGGTATTCTCATTTCATATATTTTGAAAGATAAAATATTAAAACTTTAAATTATTTTAAATGAAACAAATTTTATAAAAAAAAAACTCAAAATAACCAGAATTAATTTTTAATTTAATGTAATGCTGGTTTCACTATATTATTTTTTAAAAGTATTTAATTCAATTAATATTTTAAATTATAATTTTAAATTTTTTAGTATTTTTTATATAAATTAATAACATTTGAAATTTTTAGATCAAACTAACATTATATTATCTACATAAGAATTATACTTAATTATGCTCTTTTTATTTAAATATTATGTCATAAAATTAATTTTACAAGTTTATTCTTTAAATGTTAATTTTCATATACTACCAATAAAATTTTTTAAAATATCTAATTTATAAAATCTGATTTAATTTAAATTAATGACTCGTGTGTTTTTCATTCAAAGCACGAATTTTGAATTATGAAATATCAAAATTAAATATTATAACTTATATTGCATGTTTAATATTAAATTATTAAAAATAATAGCTTTTTAACATATTTCAAGAAAATTTTGGTTTGATCACTAATGTAATTTAGTTAAACCTTAAATTCATGGTCAGTTCTTTTTATGTTCGATGATAAGTCTAGGTCTTGAAATCATGATTATTATGTTAATTTTTTATATACAGAAACGTTTTAATTACCAACCTTTGTTGCTTGTGTCATTGAACCCACAACATCACATTTTAATCATCAATGAGTGACTGAACGTATCATTTATTAGCTGTTGATAAAAATAAAGTTGAAATTTTTGTTTGCATGTGTAAGCTATATATCAACTTTATAAAATTTAAAATTAAATATGCCACTTTATAATACGTTATAAATGGTATGGACAGCTGATGAAAACGACCCACCACTACTGATTGCCTTTTATTTTGAGCCACTACATTTTAATTTCACTATTATGGTATGGAGGTGTTATATAATTAGTTGATGTCTACATTTATCAATATAAATTAACACGACACTACCTAGCTAATTACAACTTCTAAAAATTTCTTCTTTCTAATTATATTGGGACCATCCACGTTGTTTATAAGTACTTTTCTGAAGTTCTTTTTTACTTATGTTTTAATATATGTATTTGGGTTTGTAGTTTACTTTTGAGCAATCTATTAAAATAAAAAATTTAATAAAGTAAAAGTTAAATATAATTTGTCTATAATATCCATTTCATAATTATCTTACTATGCCGGCCCCTCCCTATAATCCAATCCATCCATATAACCAGTCTGTAATATATACTAGCCGACAAGATAAACACTTTAACTACTTATAAGTTAACTTACAGTAATGTTTCAACAATTTATTTTAAAGCCACCGATAGATTAAAATAGCAAGTAATCAAACAATCTATATTAAACTACTTATAGATTAAAGCTAGTAAGTAAAAAAGAAAACTAGCAATAAGAAACACCTTTTTAAAGTGAACTTTGAAGCATATGCTTAATCCATTCAAATCAATTTTATCATATATTAAAAATTTATTGACATGGTATAATGACCACCACCTCTTGAAAATTCTGGAAATATAAAATTGTATATACAAGTCTCACAATCATTCAAATTGGTAAAAAAAACTTCATGTTAGTTAAAAAAAACTTATTGACATAATATAGAATGGATGAAATTTAATCTCTTTTAATTAATTTGTAACAAATCAAGTCTGTTCAATCGAAAAAAAAAAAGTTAAATTTCTTCCTTAAAAAAGAAGTTCTTCACCTCCCATTCTTGGTTGTTAAGAAGGCTGAACTTTAACTATTGAAAAAATTACCCTTAATATACAGTTAAAGATGTGTGCAAGTGGGGTTCAAATAAGTGTAAAACTTTGAACCCGTACATTAATAATCTTTTTTCCATGTCAAATGTTTTGGTTTTTGGTATAATTTCTTGACTTGGTTATAGTTTAACTTTTAAGAGGTTGAAAGAAAGGAAAATTTTTTTAAGTAACATGAGTACTTGAAATTGTACTTATGCACATTTATAAACACTAGAATTTACTAGAAAAATATTAACCCGATAACAAATAATTTTATAAACATAAATATATTTTAAATTATATTCTTTACGGTGGCTCTCCTTAATTATTAGGGTGCAGCTTTTTAGTGCTCTCTACTGGATTTAAGGTTAAAAACTTATTCATCTTCAATATAAAAACTTTGATGCACAATCGTTTATTGATTATAAGAAATGACAATAATTCATGGCAAGCTAAGTACAAAAAGTGGCTAATTAAACTCCTCATAAAAAATTTATATATGGTGGGCTATATATATAGTGAGTAGAGAGAAATAAAATGCATTGAAATTTCAGCAACACTCTTTGTCAATACTAAACAAAATAGACCATTGAACTAACAAAAAAAGACTCACTTTTTTTGTTTCAAAATTGAACTTGCTTCACTATAAATAATTGTCCCTTAATCCACTTGATGATCATACAATTACCAAGTTTTTTTAGCTCATTCTTTGCTATGGGAATAATGCTAAAATATTTGACAGCTTTTTGGGTTCTAGGATTTGCCCTAGAATCCTCAGTTTCATATAGTGTTCCTATTAATGAAAATCTCCATATTCAACTTAAAAAACTATGCGATTTTGCTAGATATCCAATTCTTTGCCTGCAAACTTTGAATGGTGCAAATCATTCACATCTTGATCATGTTTTGTCTATCCTTGTTAACAAAACAATTTCCGAGACTATGTTGCCTTTGTCCTTCTACAAATCATTTGACTCCGAGTTTCACATTGAACGAGCTCAGCCCCTTTCAGGTATGTAATTTATCCTCGCCGTCAAATATGCATTAGTAATTGATTGGTAGTATATAAGAAAATAAAAGACACATATGCATATACATACACATATACATAAGTCCTTTTATCCTGTAAGTACTGTTTCCGGTTTGAATTTCAAAAAGTAAAAAAGACAGATATTGAAAAATGATCCATATCCCTATTAAGGTCTTGTAAATGACAAAAACAATGAGAAATTTTATTCAATGAGGATTATCTTATATCCAGTAACTTGTTATTTTTTCAATATAATATGGAATTATTTTAAAATTTTGAGGAACCTAAGGTTCAAATTCACGACCCTACATTTTTATTCCACTTTAGGAGGAATGTGTGACCGTTAGATCAAAACCTAATGATCTGGTAACTTGTATCTTGATTGTTTTTATAATTAATTTTAACTAAAAAGATTGCGATTCAGACAATTAAACCCTAAAAAATGAGTAGTACATAAATCTCAAACCGAAAATCTAAGAAGGTAACACACAACTTGTTAATTTATGTAAGGATGTCTTTTTCTTGTATTAGTTTAGAGTATTTGAATTTTCAATCAATTAATATCTTATCATTTTCTTTTTCGAATTAACGCAAATGAAGAAAAACCCTCTCTTAAAGCTAAGACAATAATATATTTTGTTATTGTTACAAAACAAATAATATTTTTGTATGCGTACTAAATAAAGTTTAGAAAAATGGATATGATCACTCCAATTAGCGACATATCAAACCAACAACTTGTTAACTCCTAATGAGAGCTCAAAACATGGTCCAAAACAAACCCAAACAAGAATGAACACATTCGGATCAAATCTTTTTATCCCTGGACAATAAATATATAAGTGGTCTCAAAATTAATGAATGGGGTATGTTTCAAATATTGTTTTTTTGTTTTTGTTTGTACAATTGAAAACTAAACCGTTATTTCTTACTTGTGTATAGATTACTGTGAAGAGCTTATGCAAATGTCAATCAAACGCCTCCACCAGTCTCTATTAGCACTCAGCCAATCTCCATTAACCAACAAACACAACATCCAAACATGGCTTAGTGCTTCCTTGACTTACCAACAAGCCTGCAAAGATTCCGCCGACACCGTCCGTTTCGCCGCCGGTTCTACCGCCAGCCTACATTATTCCCGTATTTCCACCAAAATGGACTATCTTTCCAAATTGGCCAGCAACCCATTAGCCCTAATCAACCGGGTCACTGGTTCGAACCACAAAAGTCGCCATCTTTTTGAGAGTAAACAAGATTTTCCGACATGGGTATCGGCGAAAGACCGGAAATTGCTGCAGAGCACGGAGGTGCAGGCTAATGCAGTGGTTGCTAAGGACGGAACAGGGAATTTTAAAACGGTGAAAGAAGCTATTGAGGCTGCTAATGGAAACCGGTTTGTGATATATGTGAAGGCGGGTGTTTATAATGAGAAAATTAAGACTAATAAAGATGGGATTACTTTGATCGGAGATGGTAAATATAATACCTTAATTGTTGGCGATGATAGCGTCGGCGGTGGCGCTTCCATGCCTGGCTCAGCCACTTTCAGTTAGCTTCTTTTCTCTCTCTCTTACGTTGCTTAATTAGAATTTAATTCGGTCGTCTAACTAATTTTATAGTTGGTCTTAAATAAGAATTAGTTGATGCTCACAAAAAATAAAAAATAAGGATTAGTTTGTCATTATCATACTGTTAAATTGATTTAAGCAATTCTTTATTCTTATTTTGTAGTTCAAAATGTTCATATGCATTCTTCATTTACATTATCTAATGTTTATAAAGGACAAAGTTATGTTTGTCAAATAAAGTGTTGTAAAAAGTAAATTGTTTGCAAATGTGTCATTTTCTCTTTGGTATTTGTTATATCTAATATTAACAATTTATGAATTTAAAATGGGAACATAAATAAAAATATGTAAAAATGTTCAGTAATTCTTTTTGTATATTATAGGATTTGACATGTGATACTAAAATTTGCATATTTTGCACAGATTGTACACAAAGAACTTAAAAAGTTAGATCATTAACAATTTCAGTTGATCGAATGTTAGAAAAATAGAGTAAAAAGCTATCTATAAAAATATTTACCAATCAGACATAATCTAAGTGGTACATCTACAAAGTAATTAAAATAAATCCTAAATTTATTAATAGATAAAATACTAATTCCGCCTAATATCTTATTTATAAGTTATGATTATGAACTTTATTTGAATAAATCTATTTATTGATTTAAATTATATTGATAACATATAATTGAATAAATATTAATTCATTAAAATTGAGATAACTACGTAGATCACCATAGATCACTCCAATCAAATTCTTAATTTTATTAATACAATATTTTTTCTAAAATATTAGTTCATAGAATTTATAGTATATATATTAGAAGTGGTAATTTGATACTGTAATAAAAATAACAAATTATATGTTAAAATATATCGTACTTATCCTTACAGAAATCTCCCATTTCAGTGAATTGATTGTTTTTTATTTTTGTAAATTCAGCAATAACAGGCGATGGATTCATAGCCCGAGATATCGGATTCCAAAACACAGCAGGACCGGACGGTGAACAAGCTTTAGCTCTCCACATCGCCTCCGATCATTCCGTCATTTACCGGTGCAGCATCGTCGGCTACCAAGACACCTTATACGCCCTCGCTCTCCGCCAATTCTACCGCGAATGCGACATCTACGGCACGATTGATTTCATTTTCGGCAACGCGGCCGCCGTTTTCCAGAACTGCTACATAGTACTCCGCCGTCCAAGGAGCGGTTCCTACAACGTAATCCTCGCAAGTGGAAGAAACGATCCCGGCCAAAACTCCGGCTTCTCACTTCAAAACTGCAGAATTACAGCCAGCTCGGATTTCTCTCCGGTGAAACACAAGGTTAACTCGTATCTCGGACGGCCATGGAAGCCGTATTCGAGAGCAATTGTAATGGAATCGGTAATTGACGATTCGATCTCATCGAAAGGATGGGTGGAGTGGCCCGGCGCCGGTTCGTACGGCAAAACGCTGTATTTTGCTGAATATGCGAATACAGGGCCTGGAGCTGGGGTTTCTAACAGAGTTAAATGGCCTGGTTTTCATGTCATTGGTACGGATGACGCCGTGAAGTTTACCGTTGGGAATTTTATTGCCGGCACTTCTTGGATTCCGTCCACCGGAGTTACTTTTATCTCCGGTCTACAGTAGTGTGTGATTGGTTGTTAACTTGTTATTGTTGCATTCAAATTTTCAAAGGGTGACTGTCTATGAAGTTGATTGATTAAGGGGCGAATTTGTAGTTATTGTCCGTTGCTTTCCACAAAATTAAAATAAGAGTGAAAATTTGGAGTTGTGGAAAGCCGCGGATAAGAGCAACAAATATGCCCTAAGTTGTGTTGTTAATTAAAATATAAGAATTAAGAAGCAATTGTAAACAAGGGAGCTCAAAAGGGCAAACCTATATAGAAATTATATATAGTTTTCTCATGTAACAACATAGTATTCTGTCTAATTCAATGCATTGCAAATTGCAGCATTTTTCTTAATATCGGTATACATATAATTCTTCTTGATCATCAGTACTTTAATATGAAAATTGCATTGCTTTATTCTAAAATTTTCATTTTTATTGAATTGGCTATTCACTATATGCAAGGATCATACTAGGCTTTCATGATTAGATGGTCTATAACATATAATTCGAAAATTCACAAGTTTAGCTCATACTCCTATAATACATATACCACGAAAGACTGCAGATTTGCAAGAGTGTAACATTGTATACATCAACTGTTTACTTGAACTTTTTTTAAAAAAATGATGAAATTGCACTTACATTGAATGAAAAGGAAAAACTTCACACCACTTCAAATGTGATTCGAAATTAAAATATTAAAGGTCGTAACTTCAATCTTAAATACCAGATAAAGACATTAGTTTATAAACTTTACTTTTGCAATGTTATTACCTCTACTCCAACTGTTCTCCAGTTCAATGTAGCACATTTCTATTTAATTTGTTCATCCCAATTTGATTGAAATTTTATTTTATAAAAATATTAGTTACCTTTTTCTGTTGTACTTTATGTATGATTTTTAACACAATATATGTATATTTATTTTAAAACTGCAAAAGTTTTATCAATTCAACACAAATTTTAATTTAGTACTAACTATATTTTTCACACCGTAAAGGCTCAAAGTATTTTGTCAAATTGTTACGAAGGGAATGTAATATTTACATGCGCGGGTTTTATATATTTTGTCAAATCCTACTAAATATGGAGTTTATTTGAATCCATAGCATTATACAAACTCATTTGTTTAATAAGAGCGTTCTTTCTTTATACATCTTGTCCACCAATTGCATTTGATTGTTCAGTTAGTGTTGGCCCTATTTCCCACTTGGCTGAATACATGGTTTAGTTTAGGCATAACAATAAATGTTGGTGCTATCACATTCTAGAAAAGTTCATTGATTAAAATCTGCCGGATAACTTCCATGAACTCCACACTATAATTAAATGGCTATCATCACTCCAAATTTGCAAACATAGTTTAATAGTTTGTCTCCAAGTGACAATTGTTTCAAATTGTGATGTGTTATGTATAATACATGTGATTATATAATTCAATTTATCTATGTTGATGGACTAATATGTTAGAAAAATATGATGAATAATTCTTTTAAAGAGGGAAAAATAATTAAAAGAAATATTAGTATCTTGAATTACATAATATGTGGAAATCGTAGAATTGAAAATATTACAATAAATATCAAATATAAAATAATGAAATACCAAAATAAACCTTTTCCTTGAAAAAGAGGGTTCTGTCGAAACCCGAATCGGTTTTCTTAAAATAGATTTTACCCTGTATGATAAACTATCTCCCAGGATACAACAACAAACATTAGTCAAACTCAACCGAGTGTAATATACTATCATCAGAGGATGAAAATAAAAAACATAAGGAAGAGTAGTTGAAAATACAAACTAGAAATTTGAGAGAAAAGAAATCATAAAGTTTTTTTCCTTTCCGTGACTTCCTCTTTGAGGGATCATAAAATGACAAGGGGACAATGAGTTGCATAAATTTAATACGCTCTTATCAAAATTTCAACTTTGTTGAAATTATGTATAAAATTTCAAAAATGGTTGTTCCAATTTCCTTTCAATCAACCATTTCATATATACAATAAAATATTATTTATTTTCTTTGAACAAAATATAACAATCCCTCGCATAAAAGAAAATAGAACGACAAATTCGATTTAGTGATAGCATTATACAATCAATATTTGCATAGGATAGGTGGACTACAAGCCTTGAACTTTCCCTTGTGAAAATATATTTACTGTACTGTCTGACTAATAGACCCAATTTCCTTGAACTATTCTGACATTTATGTAAATGATGATATACCTCACTCAAATGTTAATTCTAACTCAGTTTTGGTTCTCATAGTTATGTTCTTATGGTCATGAACGTCTCCTGGTTCTGCAAGAGTTTAAGATAACTAAGCCCCATTAGTTTCTTTTGAAGCGACCCCACTTTACTCTCACATAGGTGATCTTTTTTGCTCAAACATTGATGCAAAAAGAATCATTAAAAGCATTCTCATTGCTTACCCTTAACCTATTTTGTCACTGTTTACATCATAGGAATGGACACGAGGTTACCCCCACAATGACCGTACAAGGTCTATGCAATTAGGTTATCCAATTGAACCAAGATCTTGGGATCTCCAATCAAACATGGTTGGGTTTTCCTTTACATAGCGCTTTATATATTCATGGGCTTTAGTCCCATTCCTCTAGATGTCTTTTCAACTTGATCTCTGTTTGACCCTTTGGTTAGCGGATCCGCTAAGTTATCCTTTGATCCTACAAAATTAATAGAGATAACTCCTGTTGAGATCATTTGTAGTATATCGACGACGCATGTGTCTCGATTTACCATTATACATCACATTTTGTGCTCTTCTAATCGCTGCTGGATTATCGCAATGTATACATATTTCAGGCACAGGCTTGGGCCATTCAGGAATATCCTCCAAGAAGTTTCGTAGTCATTCGACTTCCTCTCCCATTTTATCCAAGGCTACAAACTTAGCTTCCATTGTGGAACGAGTTATAATTGTTTGCCTTGAGGATTTCCATGAAACTGCTCCTCTTACTAGAGTGAATACATACCCACTTGTACCTTTAGAATTCTTAATGTCGGCTATCCAACTGGCATGGGAATATGCTTCTAGTACAGCAGGTTCTCTCGTATAGTGCAGTCCATAATTACGAGTATATCGTAAATACCTTAGTATTCTCACGATAGCGTTCTAATGGCTTTTACTAGGATTACTCGTAAATCTGCTTAAACTACTTACAGTATAAGCGATATTAGGCCTTATACAACTTGTAAGGTACATTAGACTGCCTATAACCCTTGCATTTTCCACTTGGTCTATGCATTGACCTTTGTTCTTGGACAACTGTAGACTGGCATCTAATGGTGTTTTGGCTATACTAAAATCACCTATGTTAAACTTGTCTAATATCTCATCCACATAGTGTGATTGTGTTAATATGAGACCGTAAGGTTAGAGTTTAACTTGGATTCCTAAAATAACATCCGCTTGTCCCATATCTTTCATGTCAAATCTTGAATTTAACTTATTCTTGGTACTTTTTATCATCTTCTCGCTGCTTCCAACAATGAGTATGTCATCAACATATAAACATAGAATAACATATCCATTGTTTGTAGTTTTGACATATATAAATTTATCACACTCGTTAATACGATATCCACTAGCCATCATGACATCATCAAATTTCTTATGACATTGTTTTGGTGCTTGCTTTAAACCATATAAAGATTTCACCAACTTACATAGTTTCTTTTCTTGACCTAGAGCTACGCAACCCTCAGGTTGTTCCATGTAGATTTCTTCTTCAAGATCTTTATTAAGAAAAGCAGTTTTCACATCCATTTGATGTACTTCAAGATTTCGCAAAGTAGCAATTGCAAGTATCATCTTAATGGAGGTTATTCTCGACACGGGAGAATAAGTGTCAAAGTAGTCAAGGCCTTCTTTTTATCTATAATCTTTTATGAATAAATGAGCCTTGTACTTATCAATTGATCCATCAGCTTTTAGCTTATGTCTGATAATCCATTTAGAACTTAGTGGCCTTGTTCCGGGAGGAAGGTCCACTAATTCCCACGTATGATTTTGCAAAATGGAATCAATTTCACTCCTTATGGCTTCTTTCCATAAAGGACTTTCTGTGGAGCTTATAGCTTCTTTGCACGTTTGAGGTTCCGCTTCAACCATATATGTTAAGAAGTCTGGACCATATGATTTTTTAATCCTTTTCCTTTTACTTCTTCTAGGTTCCACCTCATGATCAGTCTCATTCTCTTCTTGAGAATTTTGATCATCTTCTTTAACTACTGGTGAAAGATTGTCAATGTTATGAGTGTTTTGTTGATAAACTTGACCATCACTTTCAATAATTTCGCGAGATCTTTTAAATCCTGAACATTCTTTTATTTCCTTACATGGAAACATGTCTTCAAAAAATGAAGGATCCTTTGATTCTATCAAAGTGTTCTTATATATTTCAAGGTTTTTAGATTCATACACAAGAAACCTATATGCATTACTATTCTCAGCATATCCAATGAAAATACAATCCACCATTTTCGGACATATTCTCATTCGTTTAGGCAATGGAGTTATTACTTTTGCAAGACATCCCCACACTTTCAAGTAATTATATGAAGGTTTTCTACCCTTCCATAATTCATAGGGAGTTTTATCTTGTTTCTTACGTGGTATCTTATTCAAAAGATAATTTGTTGACAAACCCGCATCACCCCACAAGTTTTATGGTAAACCAGAACTGGTTAACATTGCATTCATTATCTCTTTAAGAGTACGATTTTTGCATTCATCTACTCCATTTGATTGAGAAGAGTACGGCGGTGTTACTTTGTGAATAATTCCATTAGGGAGAAAAACTCATCAAATGGTGCAACATATTCACCACCACGATCACTTCTAACCTTTTTAATTTTCTTATTAAATTGGTTTTCTACTTCTTGCTTATAGAGCATAAATTTTTCTATAGATCTTTGCTTTTAAGCAAATATACATAACAATATTTTGTG
Organism: Euphorbia schlechtendalii; assembly: GCA_949673415.1. NCBI lineage: Eukaryota > Viridiplantae > Streptophyta > Magnoliopsida > Malpighiales > Euphorbiaceae > Euphorbia > Euphorbia schlechtendalii. The sequence goes on from CATIWQ010791643.1 coordinate 12,419, forward strand.
CTATCATCAATGAAGGTAATAAAATATTTATTTCCTCCCCTTGATTGAATAAACTTTAAGTCACAAATATCAGTTTGTCTTAAATCAAGTGGTTCTGAATTTCTTTCAATGGATTTAAAGGAAGATCTTGTCGATTTTGTCTCAACACATATTTCACATTTATGTGTTTTATCAATATGAAATGTGAGTATATGATTTAAGTTAATTAAACGTTTGTAACATATCAAAATGAACATGTTCAAGTCTGTTATGCCACAAATTAGAAGACTCAACCATATAAGCAGAAAGGTTGTTCTTATTTATATTAATGGAACCATGCTTACAAGAGATACAATTGAATTTAAACATTCCATTATATTCGTATCCCTTGCCCACATACATTCCCCCTTTTGACGAAATAAATTTCTGGGATTCAAACACCATTTTGAATCCATGTGCGCTTAAAAGACTTCCAAAAATAAGATTCTTCCTAATGTTTGAAATATACAAGACATTTTGTAGTTTTACTTCCTTACCGGAGGTCATTTTGAGAATCACAGTTCTGTGTCCTTTCACCTTGGAATAGTAGAATTTCCCATGAAAAGCTTCTCTCCATTCTCAACAAGAGTCAATCCAGTAAAAGATTCCTTGTTACAGCATATGTGTCTGGTAGCACCTGTATCAAGCCACCACTCTCTAGGATTTGAGTCAATCATATTGACTTCTGAAATTACTGCGCATAGATCGATGCCAGATATGTCTTGTGTAATTCCATCCACAACATTCACTTCTTTCTTGTCGATCCTTTTCGGAAATCTACAGTCAGAAGATTTGTATCCTGTCTTATAACAATTGAATCATTTTCCATTAAACTTTTGTTTCTTGTTAATGCATCCTTTCAGTCCCATTTTGGACTTGGGTTTACCAAGTTGCTTACCCTTTCTAGAATCCTTATGGACCTCCACTACGTCAGCCTTTGCCATAGCTTGATTAACAGAAAATTTCCTTTCTGATCTTTTATGACATCCTCAATGCGTAGGCGAACAATGAGATCTTCAACGGAAATTTCCTTTCGCTTATGTTTGAGATAAGCTTTGAAATCTTTCCAACTTTGTGGCAATTTTTCAATAATTGCAGCAACTTGGAATGGTTCACTTGTCCCCATCTTCTCAGCCTCCATCGCATGGATCAAAAGTTGAAGTTCTTGCACTTGACTTACAACATATTTGGAATCATTCATTTTAAAATCTAGGAATTGACCAACTAAGTATTTCTTAGCGCCAGCATCCTCAGTTCGATATTTTCTATCAAGTGATTCCCATAGTTCCTTAGTAGTACCCTTCACACTATATACTTCGTATAGTTCAAGAATTAAACCATTAAGAATATGATTTCTGCAGAGTAAATCAGAATAATTCTAAACATCAATAACAGATTTAACAGAAGGATCAACCACTCTTTCAGGTACAACTGGAGGATCTTCCTTCACAAATCTATCATAATGCATGCTAATCAAGTAGAAATACATTTTTTGTTGCCAAACCTTAAAATTCACACCACTGAATTTTTCTTATCTTTCTGGTACAGTAACAAGCCTAGAATTCGAAAGTTCATATAGTGCATAACCATTAGGACCGAATTGTCCATTTTAGTTAGCTTGACTACAAAAGTTTCCAGTTTTATTTCCTCGAGGAGGATCAGAACTTGTAGATCCAGAAGTATTTGGCCTAGAACCAACAAAGCCAAAAGCAGTTGGTCCACCAACAAGTACAGACGCAACCGATGTTGTATTAATAGGCACTGAACCAATTGGACCATATTGTCCATTTTGGTTTTACTCATTCTGACTTTTAACAATTTCATCATTCTGTGGGATTTGATTGGCCATGATAAATTTTGAAATTTTCAAACAAAACAAGTTAGAATAATTTCAGAATAACAATAACAGTTAATATAACAAATAAGATAAATTGTACGTACACCAAATAAATTTATTATTATAATTGTTATATTATTATTATTTATTTATTTATATTTATTAACTTTTCTTTTAATATTTGTCCAAATTAAGTCCAATTAAATGATTTTTCAAAATTAAGTCCAATACTTTTATCCGAAAATTAAGGTATTCCAATGTTATGGTAATCCAAGTCACGGTAACATGTTCCTCTCTTTTAAGAATATAAACTTAAAAAAATAAATATATCTTAAGATTGTTAGAAAAATATGATGAATAATTCTTTTAAAGAGGGAAAAACAATTAAAAGAAATATTAGTATCTTGAATTACATAATATGTGGAAATCGTAGAATTGAAAAAATTACAATAAATATCAAATATAAAATAATGAAATACCTAAATAAACATTTTCCTTGAAAAAGAGGGTTCTGTTGAGGCCCGAATCGGTTTCCTTAAAATAGATTTTTCCCCGTGTGGTAAACTATCTCCTAGGATACAACAACAAACGATAGTCGAACTCAACCGAGTGTAATATACTATCACCAGAGGACGAAAATAAAAAACCTAAGGAAGAGTTGAAAATACAAACTAGAAATTTGAGAGAAAAGAAATCAGAAAGTTTTTTTTTTCCTTTCGTGACTTCCTCTTTGAGGGATCGTCAATATATATATATATATATATATATATATATATATATATATATATATATATATATATATATATATATAAAATGAGAAGGGGACAATGAGTTGCATAAATTTAATCCACTCTTATCAAAATTTCAACTTTGTTAAAATTGTATACAAAACATCAAAAATGGTTGTTCCAATTTCCTTTCAATCAACCATTTTATATATATAATAAAATATTATTTATTTTGTTTTAACAAAATATAACATAATAAAAACACTATCTATCAATTTATCGAGTTGAGGGTGAAAATATAAAATTGTAAAAGATTAATGTGATAATACACGTGGGGTGTTAACCGTCATAAAAAAATGCTCCATTTAACATTTTGTCTGCATGAAAATGCTAGAAAATATAGAATAAATAAAAGACACACAGAACGAGCTAAAAGATGAACTACGCAGTTATATCCTTCATGCCATAAAAAATTGAAAGAACGGTGCAATAAGGCATTACATTAATAATTTGTCAGGACAGTTTGAGATTGTTTTTTAAAATAAAAATTATATTATAGGGAAAAAGTTGTTTTTTGGTAAGTTCTCGTGCAGAAGTTTACAAATCTTCCAGTTTCCGATTTTTTTAGTGAATATTATTTACAACCATTTTCTGTCGGTGATGAGTAGAACTGGGATACTAAACAAGTGGCTTGGAGTTGGATTAGAGCACTGTTTAGGGTGATGTAATAGAGGTCAATCTCATTAATAATAATGATATTGATTAATTACTGCTTAATTTATCACTTCATGCACCCCCTAAGATCTGACTTTATATCATATCCACTTATTAATTTTTGAATTACTTAATTTGCAATCCTACTTTTTAATTTATTTGTATAAATGGGCAGAAATGATAATTATGAAGTCACTTTCCAAGTGACTAAGATGTGCACAACACCAACTTTTTTCTTGAATGCTGCTTAATTTGTGTGGCTCTCAATTTGATTAGTTTGATGGATATAACTCTATAAGTGATGTTATTTTGTACTTGTAATTTAACAAAAAATAAATCCATTTCTAGCCATTAAATTATAAATTTATGTTTGAATAAATTCAGTTCAGATCAGCAATGTAAATCTGCTTAACGATTTTTTAAGTTAATAAATGAATGATTAGTGTTAATACTTGTTCGATTTGTGAGTTATTAGAAGGTTGCGGGTTCACTAAAGGTTGAATTATTATTGACTCTCTCGAAATTTTAATCTACCAATTGGATGGTTAATAGTAAACCAGTCATTCCTTTAGAACAATACATGCAATATAATTGTATTTTATGGCGCCAACTAAATCTAAATTTGCTAGTTAAGCAAACATTCCTATTCAAATATGCTACCTGTTTCTTGATCAAATATCAAGGCCCAGTTTGAATTAATTTTCTAGGCCTAGGATAACTATTATTCAAAAGAAAACTCATCTCACAAAAACTTTCCTTGGAAGAACAATTTTTGGAGCCACGAAAGGAATTGTACAGTAGCAGTATACACTGTACAATGTATTAACAATCCTGGCCTACTTAATTCTTGGACCACCGCCAACTTTAATTTAGTTTATGAATATTTAAGCCCTAATGTATTAATTATAATTAATAGAATCACATGCAAATTGCAATATGAGGGAGACCATTATCCAATTTGAGATTTGTGGCTAAGGAGACATTTTGCCATGCTATTTTACTTAATTTTGTGGTGTATTCCGTATACGGACATTACTTTAATCCAATCTTTCAATTTCGGGAACGAAAGTGACGATATAGTAGTTGCATAGCAACAACACAATCCAACTTGTTATGCACGCTATTTGCCCATTAAATTTGTAAAAGTGAATCTTGTACTCCATTGAAATTGTTATAAGTGAACCTTAGCTCGTGATATTGACATGTCCAATATTGTTTTGGTGGAATAACATTCGGTTCAATCTCCGATATAAAATCTTCGTTCCAATATCTAAAGAAACAATTCTTAGCATATCAGGGAGGCTATGAAATTCACTAACGAATTCAGGTGTTATAGTGTCGGGCTAGATAGCTTGAGTGAGCATACAAGTGGGGTTGAACCCATCTAACACAAAATTATCTTGTGTTAAGGCCTAATCTACTCCATTTATATGCTACTCATTATTCATGCGGGATCTCGGTTATCAGATATTTTTCTCGCTCTGATACTATGTAAAGGAATTCGTGAATCATGAGAGTGTCGGGCTCGATAGCTTAAGTGAGCATACAAGTGGGATTGAACCCATCTAACACACAATTGACTTGTGTTAAGGTCTAATCTACTCCACTTATATATTACTCATTATTCATGTTTATTACTAATGTAGGATAATCCCATCATTTCTAGCAGATGTGTCAGGTGTATAATATGTTATATAAAGTGGAACAAAATTGAAAGAAGTTATTTTGTAGTTATCAACTTAATTAGAACTTTATCCGGATCACATTTTTTAGTCAAAATCAATTAAGCAACCAATAATTTTAATAACACAAATTGAAATTTAATTAATGAATTTGTTGAAGCAATAGAGCCGAATTCCGGTTTGATCCTTCCAGCTGATAAATTAGCAACTATATTTATGAATGAAATAATAAATAAAATTTGTGTGAGGGTCCATTTATCATTAAAATTGCATATCATACCGTATACAGTGACGAAGCTGTCAAAAATTAACAATACTGGTTATTTTCAACCTCAATTTAATTAGTTTAGAATGTTTCACTTCGTATTATTTTCATTTTTGTAGCATAGACAATATTGTATTATATTGTCCATTTTGGGGCAAGTCTTCATGAATTTATTTTTTTATTTAAATAAAAAAACGTTCAAATTTATAGGGATATTAGTGTCCAGCCTTATATATTAAAATTCTCATCCCTTTGTCAGGTGAGATATTTGTTTACTCATAATTTTGTTTTCAATTTAGATATTATATCAAAAATAATATCAATAAAAAATAAATTAATCAATATTAAAAGTGTATTAAAATAACTTTATATATAATTTGTTAATTATTAAAACAAAGGTGAAATATTATTATAATAACATTAATAAAATTGCTACAATTAATCAAGCTAATTCTTTGAACGATATACTATATAGTTATTATATAATAAACAAATAATAATAATTTATAACGATGACCATAAATATATTTTAATTAATAAATATTTATAAGTTGTATGGTAATATATTTATTCTTTAAATTATTGTTGTTACTATTATAATTTTAGAATTATTTTTATAATTTAATTTCCTTTCACATTCACTCGATTTAGTTGAATTGATAAGAACAACGTTTGCATTAAAACACATTGTAAGAATCTTTTGAGATGGCTGGTTATAAAAGGTAATCCCTTGTTTTGTTTGAAGATATGCCTTTATGTAAAGCCAACTAAGCCTAGGCTCAGGGCCTCAAATTTTAAGGGGCCCCAAAATTTAATAGATTTATTATATATATATATAATATATTATCCTTATTTTCTTTCATTGTAATTGCAAAACTTTCCAACTTTTTATGCTGGTACCATTGTTTTCGTTAATTTTTTATAATTAGAATAATTAATATTATTAATTAGCATAATTATGATAATT
>CATIWQ010791741.1:0-13928 GCA_949673415.1 Euphorbia schlechtendalii
ATTCATTGGTAGTTGATGGTGGTTGATCATCCTTATCTGCGATTGGTAGTTAAGAAGATTAAAGAAGAAAACCGTCCAAGTCGCGACCGCGATATACAAGTTGCGACCGTGAATCTTTGATTGGCAGATTTCTGTTTTGAAGAAGAACAAGTTGTAACTGCGAATGGTTATCGCGACCGTGAATTGCATTTTTCTTCAGAATTCTCCTTGTAACTTCACCGATCTTTGACAGCTTCAATCCTAAGCCAAATCTTTAAGTTCCATGCACCTTTTTGCACCTTTTTCACTCTTTTTTCATAGAATTCCACTTTAGATCATTTTACTCCCAATATTTACCTAGTATCTGCATTTGCATAAAAAATAACTACATACCACGTGAAATCTTTTATATGAAGTATAAAAATGACTTAAACTATAGTGTTTAGTGTATAAAATTAATATGAAAATAAGTGTAATTATACACTTATCACTACGTAGGCCCCACTCCGAACATCCTGTGTTCATTAGGGGCCCACTAGCAATGGGGAAAATTCCCTTGCACCGCTCCGTGCATTCTTACTTATTTTTTCTCTTCATTTCATTTAATTATTAATTTGGTCCAACTAATTAATAATTCTTCTAATGAATTCGATAAACAAATATTTTTGACATAGACCCAATCTATAGGTTCTTTACTTAGTCTGGTGAAGACCCAGAGTGTGTGACCTTATAGGATCCCAAAGTATTGTGCCGCTAGAGGTTAACCTAAACTTGGCTTCCCGTCTGGGAACCTTTAGGCTTAGTGTTCGAGACCGATATGGAACCTGATAGCTCTAAACAAACAAATGGGCTTTCTAGAAAAGGTGTATGATCCCCCGATACCTGGAATGTCATGTTTTCTTGTGACTTGATCTGGTTCTGCAGTAGAAATGAATACAATACACTCCTTCCATCAAGTTAAGTACCATCCAATTTATTGAGCTCGCATTAAGTGTTAGCTCATGTAATAGCCGTAGCTATCCTAGAATTAAACTTGTTCATGAAGAACACCATTCAGCCATTATGTATCAAGATTGACTAAAAACCCATTCTATGAATCTTATACTCTGATAAGAGGTTTATGAGCGAGTCACTTCAACAAGGGGCCCTAAGGTATATCTCCCATTATATCACTATATCAGGAGTGATGGATCCCATCTTGACTACTCAGCTTATCAACATACGATAATCACTATACCCATAATCACCCTTATCATCTTGATCGCCAGGGTATGAATAGGCATGAACCAAAGTATATCAACTCCTATATAAGGTAACCAATATCTTAGGTTTGAGGATACTTGTATTGCTACTGCAATAAGACATTACACTAACACATGGATATAGTTATTTTAAGTGTCTGTCTTATAGCGGTCTCTAATGTATTACCCGAATACATTCATGTGTTGACTCAAGGTACCACCTTTAGCTCGTGAGACCACCTGGTTGGATCTAATCAAGGGAGTAAGCCTACACATGCTAGTCTATCTATTCCATTGATGTCCAGTCTCAATGAAACTATAACTAGGGATATTTAGACTATTCATAGTAACATGTATGTGCAGTTCTCACACCACATAGCTCCCATTATGTCCTTGCACTTTTACACTATGAAGTAGTCACAGACTTTGTCTTATCAATGCACATATATATAATACTATACATATATGATACCAGCGAGATATACAAATAAATTGAAACACTAATAAGCAACAAAGATGCCGTAATTATCATTAATAATAATTTCAAACCATTTGTACATTATAACTAATTAAGATATATTGCTCTATTTATCTCTAGGGCATACATCATGTCTAATAATCTCCCACTTGCACTGGAGCCAATTACCCATGTGCTTCATGCCATACTCATCAATATGTTGGTCATGTTTAACTTGAGTCAATGGCTTAATTAGCCCATCTGCTAGATTTTGATCCATTGGGATGAATTCTAAATCTATATCTTTCCTGGTTACTATCTCCTAAATGAGATGGTACTTTCTAAGTACATGTCCATTTCTCTGACGAGACCGTGGTTCCTTTTCTTGAGAAATAGCCCCATTGTTATCGTAATAGACCACTATTGGATTTACAATGCTGGACACCACATCGAAATCACCAATAAATCCCTTAAGCTAGACAGCTTGCTTAGCCACTTCTGCAGCAGCTATATTCTTAGATCTGTCGTTGAATTTGCAGTCATATCCTATTTGAAACTTTTCCAAACAACTACCCCTCTGTTTAACATACACACATACCCCGACTGTGACTTATAATCGTCGTTGTTAGACTGAAAACTTGCACCGGTGTATCCCTCCAAAGAGAGATCACCTTCTCCATATACTAAAAACATATCCTTAGTCCTATGTAAGTACTTAAGGATTGTTTTAACGGCCATCCAGTGCTTCTTACCTGGGTTAGATTGAAATCTTCTCATGAAGCTCAATGTATGTGAGTTGCTAGGCTGAGTGCATACCATAGCATACATGATGGATCCTATCGCTAAGGCATAGGGTATTCCATTCATGCGCAGTCTCTCCTCTTGTGTTCTTGGACACTTAGATTTAGAAAGGTTAATCCTGTGAGACATTGGGAGATAACCCTTTCTTGATTGCTCAAGGTCAAATCTAGCCAAAAACTTGTCTATGTATATACTTTGCAAAAGACCTAGCAGCCTTCTAGATCTATCTCGATAGATCTTTATACCAAGTAAAAAAGCTTCTTCTCCAAGGTCATTCATGAAGAACTTCTTTGACAACCATGATTTAATTGTTTGAAGGGCACCCTGTTTAGAACTTCTTATTAATGAGCATATATATAATACTATACATATATGATACCAGCAAGATACACAAATAAATTGAAACACTAATAAGCAACAAAGATGCCTTAATTATTATTAATAATAATTTGAAACCATTTGTCGACATATAGTACAAGGAAAATGATCGCACTCTCACTAGCCTTCTTATATACACAGGGTTCATTAGCATTTGACACAAAATCAATTTCTCAGATTGTCCCGTCAAACCTAATTTTCCAACTCCTCGATGCTTACTTAAGTCCATAAATGGACTTCTGCAACTTGCATACCTTCGAGTCATCCTTGGATGTAAAACCCTCGGGTTGTGCGATATACACATCCCTGTCCAGATTCCCATTAAAGAATGACATTTTCACATCCATATGCCAAATCTCATAATCGTAATGAGCGACAATGGCAAGAGTATCTTGATAGACTTCAGCATGGCCACCGGTGAAAAAGTTTCATCATAGTTTTTTTACTGTAACCTTTTTGCAACCAGCCTTGGTTTATAGGTAACTATGTTACCATTCATGTAAGTTTTCTTCTTGAAAACCCACTTGCATCTTATGGGCTTAATCCCACTTGGAGCATCAATCAAGCTCTAGACTTGATTTACGTACATGGAGTCCATCTCTAACCTCATGGCTGCTAACCATTTGTTAGATTCTGAGCCTTCTATTGCCTCATTGTAAGTCCTAGGCTCATCATCTTCCATAAGGAAGAGATGTTTATCATAAGTGATGAGAAACCCGTATCGCTCGGGAATGATTGGAGCCTGGCCTGACCTACGCAATGTCGGTGTTATAGTAGGCTGTTCCATGCTTACACTATCTTGTGTAATAGGTGTAGGTATAATCAGTTATTGTCCATTTGATCTTCTTGAGTGCCTAACTCAAGATTGCTCCCACTAGCTTTCGTAAGTATACACTCCTTCTCGAGGAATTGAGCATTTATAGAAACAAGGACTTTTTGTTCCTTGGGATAAAAGAAGGTATACCCTATAGTCCCCTTAGGGTAACCTAAAAACAGACACCTGTCAGACTTAGCACCTAGCTTATCTGTACTTATCCTTTTTACACAAGCAGGACATCCCCAAACTCTTAAGTGAGAAAGAGCGGGTTTCTTACCATACCACAATTCATATGGAGTTTGATCAACTAATTTATAGGGCACCCTGTTTAGAATATAAACTACGCTTTCAAGTGCATAACCCTAAAAGGATCTGCTAAGTTTTTCTTGGCTCATCATGGACCGAACCATATCGAGTAGGGTTCGATTTCTCCTTTCTGACACTCCATTGTTTTGAGGTGTATAAGGAGGTGTCCACTGGGATAAAATACCATTATCCCTTAGATAATCCTAAACTCTTAGCTTAGTATTCACCACCATGATCAGATCGAAGGGTCTTGATACTTTTTCCAAGCTGTTTCTCTACTTCGATTTTGAACTTTGTAAATTTCTCTGAACTCTCAAACTTATGCCTCATAAGGTACAAATAACCATATCATGAGTAATCATCAATAAAGGTTATGAAGTAGACGAAACCCTCATGTATCTTAACACTCATTGGACCACATACATTGGAATGTGTAGAACCCATGTTAATAGTACCTCACAATACTTTAAAGTTTTGGAAATAGCAAACTGACTAGGATAGTGAAATTAATTGAGTACTAAGTATACTCTTATTTAATGAAGCTAACTTGAGTTTGTTTAAGGGAAAGCGACCCGGTTTGCTGAGTAATTAATTAAGTTATGCCTTAGAGTAAGAAAAGCTGAGTCTATGTTAAGTACTACATAGTTTAGAAGTATATCTACTCAACTATGCTGAGTTAGCTTTTATTAAATAAAAGCTATTTTCATTGACACTTAGAGAATTAAATGATAAATGTGCTACTATAGATTTCTATGAGAGATAAAATATTCTTTAGTTGGTTTCAGGTTAAAAAGCGTTGAAATTAAAGAAGATTTCTAGTGGTCCTCACAAGACAAAAGGTGTTAGTATGGAATGTTGGGATTCCCTCACTAAAGTCCAAGGCAAAAGGAATCTCTAACATGCACCATTTCTCAACGTCGGTAATGTCAACCAATCTGAAGATTCCACGTTGCATTCTTGCGTACCTCTCTCATACTGAATTACTTAAAGACAAATAAGATTTTGTCAATCGAATTTTATCGCGCCTCAACGTTTAAATTTCCATCTCTAAACGTCCTGGAAGCTGTATCCAATGGGAATATGCAAAAGATATGAAGAGAGGATAAATTGAAGAACTGCAAATATGGAAAGTTTGCAATGACTACTTTGCAAAGCTTCAAGTATAAATAGAAGATTGAAGGAGGCGTTCAAACTTGGTGAATCACCTCGAATTTCTTTAACAGCTGAAACTCTGCATATTTACTCCCAGCTTCAAGAAATTCCAAACTCAAGTAATCAGCAAACAACCATTTCAAATCTGTTTGTAATAGAGAGAATCAAATACTTAGATTTAACATTATAAGGATTCAACATTTTATAACTTGAATTCAGTTTGCATTTTCAATTCAAATCTGAGTGTCAGTTTGGGAAGGTTACCCAAACTGAGTTGAGTGGTAGTTTGAAAGAAAGGTACTTTCTTTAAAAACTGTGTCTACCCGCTGTAAAGGCTGCTCAGCCTAAGTAAGAAACGAACACTAGTGGATTAGAGCTCGGAGAAGGTATTCGGGGACTGGAGGTAGGCTTGGGGTCGAACTTGGATAAAACTCAGGTGTTGAAGTTCTGAACTTTTACTTCTAGCTTAAATTGTATCCTGCTCATTCATCATTCTATCTCTATTAAGTGTTTTTGCTTGAAAAACCATTCTCAGCCTAGTCGAGTACTCAACAAGAGATTTTAGATAAATTGTGCCAGCTAAGATGAGTAGTTTATAAATTTTTTATATCAACTCAGCACGCAAATAAAAACTTAACTTGGTTAAACAAATTTTTATAAATCTCAAAAAGTAACCAAGATTCGCATTCACCCCCCCTCTGCGGTTGTATACAAGCTATCTAAGGACCAACAAGTGGTATCAAAGTAGTTCTCAACTTATTGACTAACCGTCTTTGAGTCAAGATCCATAAATGGATTATATTAACTACAGTTTTGGCTTAGGTCAGGCAGTTCTCTTAAAAGAGGGAATGCCTGTTACCAGGCCGCCTCTTTTTAATGGTAATCATTACACATTCTGGAAAATTGCATGAAAAATTTCATTCAGTCTCAAAGCATGCAGGCATGGCTCACTATCGAGCTTGGCCCCAGCTCCCACTATTGTGAGGAATGGAATTTTATCCTAGTAGATCCAAAGGACTATGACGATGCTGACCTGAGGCCTCTCAAGGAGAATGTCACAGCGATTAACTACTTACACTATGCGCTAGATCTTACTGAGTTCAAAAAGGTCTCAGGATACGAGACAGCACAGGAAATCTAGAAAAAGTTAAAGAATACCTACGAGGTGACGGGCAAGGTCAAGGAGTTGAAAATCAATCTCATGCCGAGGGAGTATGAGATGTTCTTAATGGGTGCTAGCGAGGGTATTCAAAGTATGAATACTAGGTTCATTAACATCATTAATGAACTGAAGAGATTGGGAAAGGATTTCATCGAAGAGGATCTCGTCAAGAAGATTCTGTGCACTCTTTTCTTAGAGTGGGACTCCAAGAAGAGCACTATTTAGGAGGCTCATGATCTGAAGACGTACAACTACTTATGAGCTGATAGGTACCTTGCTAACTCATGAGATGTTTCTGAAGAAGTATTCTGATGACTCGAAAAGGAGTCAAGACAAGGAAAGAGAGGGCAAAGCCATTATCTTGAAAGCTAATTCATCCGATGAGTCCACCAGCTGCGACTCTAATGAGCAAATGGCCCTTCTGACCAGGCATTTCAAATGCTTTATGAAGAAGGACCGGAACTTTAACAAGAAGAAGTTTCCCGCTAAAATCAAGTCAACTCAGCACTAGCGTGGAGCTAAAGAAGGACCCAAGAAGGAATATAGCAAAGACTTTGGCTGTGGTGAGAAAGGCCATATTCAATCTAGCCATCCTAAGGCAAAGAAGGATAAATTCAAGAAGAGGTTCAACGAGAAGAATGAGGCACTTGCTACCACCTGGAGTGACTCAGAATAATCTTCATCATCCAATGAGGAAGAAAATTATTCAACCAACCTCTATCTTATCTCCATCGAGAATCAAAGAGGTGAAGGCTCAACATCTACCTTTGGTAAAGATCAATTTGCTACTGACTCTGAAGCTAAGAGCAATAAGGGAAAAGCTTCTGAAGTTGAGGTACATCCTGAAATTCCCTTATGAAATTGACTAAAAAGTCAATGAAGAACATCAAAGAGCTAGTGAGGAGAAGTAAAGATTTGGAAGACACTATCGCTTCATTATCTCTTGATATCTGCTTTATTCAAGAAATAGCTGAGTATCAAGACTGTTCAAACATCAAGCTCACTAAGTAATTAGATGAGTTAACTGCTGAGGTAATAGCTTTGAAGAAGAATTAGGATCCTCCTCCAGCTAACAATCAACCTCTGAATAACCAAACTCGCAATTCTAAGAGGAAGAATTCCTCTAAAAAGAAGAAAGCGAGCCAGCCCAAAGCAAAAATGGTGTGTGGTTTTTGCAGAAAAGCTTTTCATGCCACAATAATGTGTAGGCATAAAAATGGTTATTATGATGAGTATGACTAGAATAACCTAAGCACTTTTAACAAGGGAGGACCTAGCTCGAAAGCATGGGTACCTAAGAAAACGTAACTATTTTGTAAGTGAGCCTTAGATCTGCTAATGACTCTAGAATGTGGTATGTGCATAGCAGATGCTCAAGGCATATGACGAGAGATGAAAGCCAGTTCATCTCATTGGAGTGCAAAAGAAACGGAAGTGTCAGTTTTGGAGATAACCAGAAAGGCAAGATTGTGGGATGTGGCACTATCGGTGTCTCTCCTTTAATTGAAGAGGTTTCTATAGTAAAATGTCTGAATTTCAACTTGCTTAGTGTAGCCTAGCTTTGTGACAAAGGCAGGAAGGTTACATTCGACTCAGCAGGATGTTCAGTAATTGACTGTAAGACTAATTCTACTATTCTATTTGCTCCTAGAATCAATAATGTATATATGATTTATTTATCCCCTAGCTCCACTAATGTGTATCTTGTATCCGAGGAGGATAATTCGTGGCTTTAGCATAGAAGGTTGGGTTATATAAATATGAACATTCTATCCAAACTGGCTAAAAATCAATTTGTTGTGGGGTTACCCAACATCATCTTTGAAAGGATAAACTATGTTCAGCTTGCCAACTAGGTAAGCAAGTTAAGAAATCTTTTATTTCAATCAATCATGTAGTAACTAAGCAACCGTTGGAGCTCCTCCACCTGGATCTTTTCGGCCCAGTTCAGCCAATGAGTATGGGTGGTAAGAGATTTTCATTGGTGGTTGTGGATGACTTCACAAGATTCACTTAGATAGTCATGCTGAGTAGAAAAGATGAGACATATGAATCTTTTGTCAAGCTCAGTTACCGGAAAATGAACAAAATATGAAGTAAAATTAGTAGAATTCGAAGTGATCATTGATGTGAATTCGAGATTTTCCAGTTTGAAGAATTCTATTTAGTGCATGGTATTGACCATAACTTCTCTTCTTCCTATACGCCTCAACAAAATGGGGTTGTAGAAAGGAAGAATAGAACCATAGTGGAAATGGCTCAATCCATGCTAAGTGATAAAAATCTACCAAAGTACTTATGGGGAGAAGCTGTTAACATAGCCTGTTATATCTTTAATCAAGTTTTAATTCACCCAATTCTCGAGAAGACACCCTATGAACTTTGGCAAGAACACAAGCATAAGATTGGTCATCTCAAATCATCTGGCTGTAGGTACTTTATTCTTAACACCAAGGAGCAATTAGGAAAGTTTGATCCTAAGTCTGATGAAGGTATCTTTTTGGGATACTCAACTAATAGCAGGGCATATAAAATATATGTCAAAAGAACTCCCTATTAGAGGAGTCTATGCATGTAGATATTGATGAAACTAACAATGCAAATAGACGTCCATCTGATGAAGATAAAGGAGTACCCCATTAAGAAAATCCACTTAGTATGCCACTCTCTATGCTACCCAACCCAGCACAAGAACCTGAAGCTGAGGAAGTTAAAGATGATGAAGACCTTTCTATTAACTTCAATGATGGCGAAGATCAACCTCCACCTCAACATCCCATTATCGATCCTCCATCAGTTGATCCGAGTCTTCCAAGAGAGATTAGAGTTCATTGCAACCATCCGCTAGATAGCATAGTTGATGATGTTCATAATCCAGTGATGACGCGAGGTTAGCTCAGAAGGATGATGAGTCATCCAGCCTTCATATCATTGATCGAAACCAAGAAGTTTGAGGATGTAGAAGGAGATGATTATTAGATGATCGTAATGCAAGAGGAGCTGGAACAGTTCAAGTGCAATGAAGTTTGGTATCTAGTTCCGAAGCTTAAAGGGAAATCAATCATTGGAACCAAATGGGTTTTCAAGAACAAGCTAGATGAAGATGGCTCTGTTTTCAGGAACAAAGCTAGACCTGTTGCTCAAGGCTACAATCAGCAACAAGGAATCGATTATGATGAGACTTATGCTTCTGTAGCCCAGCTTGAAGCAATTCGAATCTTGTGTGCTTTCGCATCTCATATGAACTTCAAATTGTTTCATATGGATTTTAAGAGTGCATTCCTGAATGGATTCATTCAAGAAGAAGTTTATGTTCACCAGCTTCCTGGCTTTGAAGATCCGAAGAATCCTAAGCATGTCTTCAAATTGAAGAAAGCTCTATATAGATTGAAGCAGGCTCTTAGAGCTTAGAATGAGAGGCTGACCAATTTCTTGATCAGCAAAGGCTATGAAAGAGGAAAAGCAGATACGACTCTATTTATCAAGCGAAGAAAGGAAAATATGTTGCTAGTCCAAATATACGTTGATGATATCTTATTTGGAGTAACTAATGAGAAGCTATGCAAGGAGTTCAGTAAGTAGATGAAGAGTGAGTTCGAAATGTCTATGATGGGAAAGCTCAGTTTCTTTCTTGGTTTTCAAATCAAGCAGATTGAAGATGGAATTTTCATTAATCAAGCTAAGTATGCTAGAGAAGTCTTGAAGAAATTTGACATGGAACATTCAAGGCAATGTCCACTCCTATGGCCACTAATACTATTATGAGTGAAGATGAAGCTGGAAAACCTGTGGACAACAAGTTCTACAGAAGAAGCATTTGCTCTCTTCTTTATCTCACCACTAGTAGGCCAGACATACAATATGCTGTGTGCTACTGTGCTAGTTATCAAGCTGATCCAAGAGAATCTCATTTAGCCACCGTTAAGAGAATTCTCAGGTACTTGCAAGGCTCGATTGAAGTAGGTCTGTGGTATCCTAGTAGCTCAGATTTCACTCCTAGGGGATTCATAGATGCTGATTATGGTAGTGACAAACTCGATAGGAAAAGTACAATAGGAGGATGTCATTTTCTTGGAGAGTGTCTTGTCTCATGATATAGTAAGAAGAAAACTTCTGTTACGCTGAGTACAACTGAAGCTGAGTACATGGCAACAGGAAGTTGCGTAGCACAACTGCTAAGGATTAATCAGCAACTGGAAGATTATGGTATAAATTCAAACTTTCTCGAAGTTATGTGTGATAACAAGAGCGTAATTGACCTATCAAAAAATCCAATTCAGCATGGCAAGATGAAGCATGTCAATATCAAACATCACTTCATTAGGTAATATGCGCTATGAGGTGATGTCAAGCTGGAGTATGTTCCTTCTGAGGAACATCGCTTACATTTTCACCAAGCCATTGCCAAAGGAGCAATTCTATGTTTTGAGGCAGTTAATTGGAACGGATAATCCATGTTGAAGAAGAAGAAAGAAGATGAAATTCTCAGAAATTTGGCTAAGTGTTGGAGATTAAGCCTTGAAAAGACAAGTAGATAACACCATCTATAATTTAAAGTAACGGCAGAGGAACCATTTTTATCAGAACTCACTATTTTACTAAAGCGGTCAATCTTATGCTCATCTAAATGTTCATTTTCATCTTGAGCTATGATAACGCCACATCCCCCTGAGAGTTGTGATTAGACCTGTTCGTCGGGAGGGCCGGGCCGGGTTTAGGCCGGGCTTGGCGGGCTTTTTAATAAAAATATTAATCTAAGCCCGGCCCAAGCCCATACTTTAGAATTTCGGGCTAGGGCTGGGCCTACAAGGTAATTCCCAAGCCCGGCCCGGGCACGCGAATATTTTTTTATTATAAACTTTTTTATTAAATTAAATAGAAAAAATATAAAATAAATCAAAATATATTTAAATTTTTAACATAATTGCATTGTTTAGTTAAAATCTTTAATATTTGGTAAAATATATTGCAATCAAGTATATAAATTTAATAGTATAAAATATAAAATTTTAAAATAGTTATAAATTTAATGTATAAATAAATAATAAAACAAATAAAATTATTCATTTGGTCAGGTTCGGGCCGGGCTTGGGTATTTTTTCGTCACATTTCTACTGATAATATAAAAGTTCTAAATATGAACAGGTGTTGTCAATACTGCTTATCAAATAGAAAAATGATGATAACTGCAAGTATACAGTTGCAATGTAGTTTTAAAAGATATCGATCCCACAGGGAAGGAATTCGGTTCTAAGGATCAACTAGAGTTACGAAACAAAAGAAAATAAAATAAGTTAAGGGTTTTGAATGGTAAATTGATGAAGGGATAGATGCATGAACAGATTAGAGAAGATGTAAAGCATATAGATGTTCCCTAAGAACAAGTATAGTGGAGTAAAATATGCAAAATGATCAAGAATGTTTTTTGCATTAGATAACTTCAACAAACTCGATCTAGACGTCCAAATATCCTATAATTCACCGCAGAGCAACACACTAAATGACTTTTCTAAATCTAGGGTAAATGAATTATGACACTTATAAAAACCTGGACAACAATAATACCATGCTTAGTACGGGTTGCACTCACAAAGCTATATTTAGCAAGTTACCACTCCAAAAATGTTGGATCACTAAATAGCGTTATAATCACAGATCCAGTGATTATATAGAATCTTGTTAACCTCAAAAATACTCTTAAAGTCAACTTGAAAGCATATAACTTTATTAATATAAGTGACGCAAGATGAAATACTCGTTATGACACATAGACATATCATAAATTTCGAATTAGACAGTATAAGTAGAAAACAAAGTAAAGTTATAAGGTATGCAAGTGAAAGCTAAAGTTGATCAAACCGTATCCACTCTTTAATGGGAGTCATCAATTCCTGCAATTCCAGCGTCTACTTTGAATTCGGTCTCGACTTATACAGAACCTCCGCTAGGATGCTATTTTTTGTGAATATTGAACAAATGAATGCTGAAGAACAGAAACTTTTATTGATAAGTGCTTTGCAATTACACTCATACAAAATCACTTGAATTTGTGGAGAAATCTAGTGATCGAAACAAGAATTGAATCACTTACACATTTTTCTCTCTAACACTTTAAACTTAGAGAAATCTATATAACTTTCACTTTCTATCATGTATCATATGCTCTCTATATCTGCACTCTACCATATATGCATGAAATTGGTTGATTTGAACCTCTATCTATAGAGTGTGAAAGGTTGCATTTATCTAAACGAATAGTCATGTACATTGGTGAAGGGTTGCATCATCCTCATGTGATTGGATGTAAGATTTCATCCTTATCTTTAATGGATAGGCACCGTTTCATGCTTCATTTTCTCCAAAAGGTGTTTCTTCTCCTAAACCACATCATTTTATGAGTAAAAATATCAAGATAATAATCGTAATTATACACTTATCACACCCCCACACTTAACTTTTGCCTTGTTGTTCGCTACTTTTCCATTGATGAGTTTAATAGTTTGTTCACAAGATTCGGCTATATATCAATGGTGCCAAAAACTTGTTCACGTAAAGTATAGGTGTTGTCAGTACCTCTTATCAAATAGAAAAATGATGATAACTGCAATTATACAGTTGAGATGTAGTTTTAAAAGATATCGATCCCACAGGGAAGGACTATTTCTAAAGATCAAATAGGGAAGTAGAATAAAAAGAAAATAAAAATAGTTTTGAGATTTTTGTGGAAAGGGAAGATCAAAATGAAAAGTTGAGTAAATATAGATGTAATAGATGAGAGACTCTAAATACATAGATTTTCACTAACAAATATAGTAGAGAAAACATGCAAGTTCAACAAAGATGTTACGATGCACTAGACTAATCTAACAAACCCGGTTCAACACACTCAGATGTTCAATGATTCACCGTAGAACAACACATGAAATAAATTTTCTAATCCTAGCGCAAACGAGATAAGACTATTATATAAACCTGGGCAACGTTAATACTATGCTTAGTACAAGTCGCTCTCACATAGCCATATTTAGCAAGTTACCATTCCTAAAATGTTGGCTCACTAAACAGCGTTATATCACAGATCCAGTGATTATGCACGATATTGTTAACCCCGAAACTACTCTTAAAATTAACGCTAATGCATATAACTTTATTAACATAAAAGACTTAGCACGAAATACGCATTATGACACATAGACATATCATAAACTTCGAAATAGAAAGTATAAGTAGAAAGTAAAGCAAAGTTTTAAGGTATGCAAGTGAAAGCTAAAGTTGATCAAACCGTATCCACTCTTTAATGGGTGTCATCAATTCCCACAATTCCTGCGTCTACTTTGAATTCGGTCTCGACCCGTACAGAACCTCCGCTAGGATGCTATTCTTTGCGAATATCGAACAAACGAATATTGAAGAATGAAAACTTTTATTGATAAGTGATTTGCAAGTACACTTATAGAACAATTGCTCGAGAATATAGAGAAATCTAGTGATCGAAACAAGAATCACTTAAACATTTTCTTGCTAACAACTCTCTATTTATACACACTATATTTGCACTCTAACATTTTCCTTCTGTCTCTCTACACCATGTGCCACCATGCACACAAAATTTGTGAGATTTGGAGCCTTATTTAT
>CATIWQ010791752.1:0-33476 GCA_949673415.1 Euphorbia schlechtendalii
GTTAAACTCAAAACAGTATAAAGTTCTCAAATTAAAATTAAAATTACTAAGCCATTATTTCAAAAGCTATTACTACTCATTATCATCTGAACTCAGATAAGTATATCAGGCAGCCTCTTCTTCCTCTTCTCCATCAGTAGACTTGTCACTTTCAACTTCATCCCCATATTTAATTTGGATTTTGAACGATATAAAATGCGGAGGCATTAGAGATGTACTTTGAACATAACTTTCTTCTCTCAGTTTATTCTTAAATAGATAATTACGATTTAAAGTTAATGTCATTTCCTATTCTAATTAGGATGCTCATTTATTTTAAAAAACCTACTTTCTCTCCTTTCCATGTATAATTTCTATTATTTTCATTAAAATATGAAAAAAAGGTGATCTCCTATTCTAAATCAATTCTAAACATGAACGTTAGTAATTTATTCCCATTTTCAGTGTGTTCTTTCAATTAAGACCTAATAAAAAGCACTAGTCCTTTTTTTAGTTAAATTATTTCATGATTAATTTCAAATTTACTCGCCTCTTCAATGAGGCGCTGAGTCGAGCGCCTCAATACCGGCCTTGAGGCGCTCGCTTAGGCGTCGCCTCTTGATGTCGCGGCGCCTTGAGGTCAGAGAGGCGGTCTAGCTCTGCCTTACCTTGCCTCAGCGCTTAGTTGAGCGCCTCAGCGCCTTTTAACAACACTGGTTTCTCCTTTCTGATTGTATATAGTTATCCTTTTTATGGGTTTGATACAGATTAATATAACAGTTTTTGCTTTCATAGGATTGAAACACAACGGAAGTTTATTGTTGAGGGTTTTATTCAGATTCTTTGGATTGTTCACTTATGTAGAATTGATTCTTATGAAAGAGTAACCATTAGTTGTGTAATATTGTTATGGGCTCACATGATGAACTGTATGTTGACTTGGATCAGTGTATGTTCTTTTTGATCCTTTGTTAAATGCAAGAATTTCGAGGAAACAATTTTGGTTTTCAAATGTTCAAATTAATGCTGTATTGCTGTTGCTAACCAACAAAAATAAATTTCAGGGCAATCAATGCTGAAGACTGGAGATAGGCAATGGTTCTTTTTCAGTCCAAGGGATAGGAAGTATCCAAATGGCGGAGGAAGGTCAAATAGAGCAACTGGACATGGGTACTGGAAAGCAACGGGTAAGGATCGTAACATAACATGCAATTCTCGGACAGTAGGAATAAAGAAGACCCTAGTTTTCTACAGAGGCCGAGCTCCTAATGGCGAAAGAACTGACTGGGTGATGCACGAATATACTCTAGATGAAGAGGAGCTGAAGAGATGCTTGAATGCACAGGTATGGATCTGGTTTGTTTGGGATATTCCTTGTTGCATTTGCTTGTAAATAACAATTATCTTACTTATCTGATCTTTATTATATGTTGCAGGAGTATTATGCCCTTTACAAACTTTACAAGAAAAGTGGACCTGGTCCTAAGAATGGTGAGCAATATGGAGCCCCTTTTAAGGAAGAAGATTGGGTTGATGATGAAATTGCGGCCGTGGTTAGCTCTGTTGCTCCAATTAAGCAGCAGAATGTAGTGGCACCCCCTGCTGATAACACAAAGGCCGTTGCGCAAGTTGAGTCACAATTAACTGTTGAGGACTTCATCAACGAGCCGTTTGAGCTGCCAGAAATCACCAATTATGCCAATGGATTGCAGCAGGTTAGTTGCTTTTCAATGTTAATTTTGTCAATGTCCTTCTGTTTAATCTTTTGACAAACCTGAACTTGGATTTCTTTTGGCTTAATGCATCAATCACCTTCTAAACTTGCCCAAAGCAGTCAGTTGCCACCCTGAAACTTTCAACAGTTCAAAATACCCCTGAACTTGTAAAAAATGCACCAGTGTGCCCGTCAATGCCACGTGTCAGCTTCTGGTTGGAGAGAAATCAGAAAATGACATATTTGAAAAATCATATCAATTAGAAACTGACACGTGGCATGGGGGGGTGTAAAATGTTAAAACAAGTTCAGGGGGGATCTGTTATTGCTTCTTGCTTGTTTATTCCGCATTATTTTTTTTTTTAAGTTTCTAATTGGGTTATGTATTACTTAACAGGTTGCTAGTGAAGTAGAAACCCAAAGTACATTGGTCAATCCATCATGTAGAGAAGTTATCTTTCCTGAAGTGGTAAGTTTCGACTTCAACCAGTCAGCTACCTCAAAAATTCAAGCGCATGATGCAGCTGAAGTTACTTCAGTTCCTACTAGCATTGGCATTGGAGGACCTCTGATAAGCGAAGATGATTTTCTTGAAATTGATGATCTTATGGGCCCTGAACCTACTACTTTTACAAACACTGACAAACCTGTGGAGAATTTTGGGTTTGAAAATCTCGATGGACTATCCGAGTTCGATCTATTTCATGATTCCGCATCTTTTTGGAACGATATGGGGCCTGTTGGGCAGGAAACAGTCTCAAATCTGGGTTCAGTTGCTTCTGAGTTGCAGTCCAATTCTTTGTTGAATCAGATAGACTACCATTTGCAACCTAGTTTAAGTTTAAATCAGGTGGACAGTCAGTTGCACTCACTCTCAGCGGGTAATGGAGTGGATTATCTGCAGCAGCCACATTCAACAGTACAGGATGTAAATTTCTTGCAGTCATCAGAATTTGGTACAGATCAACTTTGGGAATCTTACCAGAGAAGTGATGTCTTTGCCACTACAGAATCACCTCAGGGGGCTTTTACCGAGGCAACTTCAGGTATACACAAGACTGAACTTGTGTGTGAAAGCAATTGTTTTCATTTTACATTTGGGTTACCCTTTTACTAAGTTACATTTTTGTGCTCGACGAAGTTGCTGTCATGGTAGCCCCGCCATGGAGAGCTCTTTAAAGTGGGACTTTCAGCTGAAAAGAGCTCTTCTAATACAAGTATTTTCTTTTTTATTGCCTTGAACTGAACTAGTAGATTGAACATTTGTCTAAATATATGCCCATTTTGGCCGTATTCAGGTGTAATAAACGACTCTATCAATAATCTGGGTGTAGCTAACCACAATCAAAGTGGTGAGGAGGATCCTAGTTCGGCAGGTTGGTTTTCGTCTACCTTGTGGGCCTTTGTGGAGTCGATTCCAACTACTCCTGCTTCTGCTGCTGAGAATCCTTTGGTAAATAAGGCGTTTGAGCGAATGTCTAGTTTCAGCCGTATTAGAATGAATGTTAAGAACAGCAATGTGAATGCTGATAATGTGAATGCCCCGAATGGTGCTGCAAATGCAAGGAAGACTGTAGGAAGTAGAGGTTTCTTGTTCTTGTCTGTTATTGGAGCACTATGCGCTATTTTATGGGTTTTGGTAGGAACAGTTAGGGTAGTTGGAAGAAGTAGCATGTCCTGAAATTTATGTAACTGTGAATTTGTAGTTATGGAAGCTTTTCTGGGGGCGGGTAGTAGAGTGAGTCCATTGGTTGGTTTGTGCGCATTCGAAATCTTGAATGTGAAGAATGGTGTTTTTGGTAGTTTGGGGGAGCAAAGTGCTTCAGGCAGAACAGCTGAGGCCGCTAACCTGTTTCTATGTATAAATTTGAAGTCTTGACTTCATTATTTCATAGCTGTGGATAAATAATATGAATGTAAAGCTACATCTCTTAAGTTGAAAGATAGAACTTATTTTTCAGGTGAGAGCCACATTTGTCTTGAAATTAAAATTTAAAGATTTTGATTGGTTTTGCATTGACAGTTGGGAATATACGATTTAGGTCGAATGATTATCAAGTAGCTGTTGTCTAGCCATTGTTTCAACAAATGATTAACAAAATGGAATGCTTGTTCAGTGGATTGATATCTATATACTTAATGCTCTTACGTTTATGGGCAGATTTTGCATCTCCTTTTAACAACTGTGTATGGTTAATAACAAAAACTGTGTTGAATCATTTGAGAGACGGGACTAATGCTGCACTCACCATATTTGTTCGATTTTCCGCATATCTATGAGTGATATTTTCATGGCACATATAGCATGCCAAAAAAAGTAGAGGGCAATACAACGTAGGTTTCTATCTGAAACTGGAATTTTAGATTTGGTTATCCAAGTTAAATTACAAAAGTAGCACGCACGCACAATATAATGATAAAATTATGTCTAGTTGTTACGCCCGAGTATGTGGACCCGATTATTCTATGCATATAAAAGTATATATTCATATCATATGAATACAAATTCAAGTGTCTTTTTATTGTAAATGTGCAAAACTCTTGCCCACTATGTAGGTAACAATTCTCTCCTTTACTTTTTTTTCATCATATAGGGCGATAATAAATTATCACCAATGCGGTCTTAGTTCTTCCAGTCAATAGAATGGTTACCTTTGAGATCATATTGACATCACATAAACATCCTCCTAATGGTCCTAGCAATCGCTCGGGAAATTAATCTTCCAGCCAGATCTGCCGGCATAAGAAGAAACTGTTGTTGCATCTCTGGAGGAAGCTGCCGCATGTAACATAGATAAAATCACATTTTGGGAAATGATCATTTGGTCATGAGCAGTGATGCTAAAATCATGGAAGAGCTATGAAATGAGAACTGAGATGAAGTCAAATTTTTATCATATTGAATAAACTAAGTCCGAAGATAGCATGATTCTATTTAAAGTTTAATGTATTTACTAATAAAATGGATGCGGTTAACAACTATTGCTTTGACTTCGGATAAAGGGATGAATTTAAAATTACAAGAACTAACCTCAGGAATAACAGAAACAATAGGAAGAATCTCTTGAACTGATGAAAGCTGATCAATAACAGGCAATAATTCTTCTAGGTATGAATTCTGATTATTGTATTTTCTACTCTCCCTTATATCCTACAGGATCAAGGGTTGCAACATTATGATAATCTGATAATAAGCAATGCTACAATTGGCAGGATATTCCGTAATAGAGGAAGATTTATTGTATAGCATAAAGATAGTGAATCATTAGAAAATTGAAATGTACGTGCAATCATATCATACTACTGTTTCTGCTGATACTTTTTTCCAGTTGAATTTTCTGTAAAGCATTGAGGAAGTATAG
This sequence comes from Euphorbia schlechtendalii, assembly GCA_949673415.1. NCBI lineage: Eukaryota > Viridiplantae > Streptophyta > Magnoliopsida > Malpighiales > Euphorbiaceae > Euphorbia > Euphorbia schlechtendalii. The sequence continues at coordinate 5,056 of CATIWQ010791752.1, forward strand.
AAGTTATCCTTCGAACTAAAAACAATTCAAGTTAGTTGATATTCCCAGCATCTTAATTTATTTCATTTTGCCTAGCAATACCATCACATAATTGAAAATGAGTTAGTGGAAGGCATCATAGTAATTTTTTTAAATGAGGCCTACGAAGCATGGCAAACAAATTGAGCAAATGCAGTAAAAATTTTCTATTTCTTTTCTTTGTTGAAGTAGCTAAATTATGCTCATGTGTAGAAATAATGCAGGCATATTCTTTAGTTGCTGATCTATGCAATGCTTTTTTATGTATATGATGCCGATAAGAAAATGTTCTTACCATATTAACACTAGAATTCGTTTTGGATCCTGAAAATAGAAGCACAAGGCGACGCAAAGTTCTCAAGTTCATTTTGTCTTCTTCAGTCATTGAAGAGGATGAACTGGGAATAAAAAAGGTTATGCGAGCAGTAGCTACTGAAGTTATAGAATCAACTGTCGCTACTGAAAGTGCATCCAGACCCTGTAAACATTGCCAAGAGTGCAGTTTAAGAAATTAAAATTATTTGTAACTTAAAAAAAGATTGAAATCGCAGGCAGGTATATCTTTTGTGTTAGAATGCTTCACTCCAATAAAAGGAGGCGAAAGGAAAAAAGTTCATTAAAAGAAAATAGACCATGTAGAATAATTTTACTTACAATATACAGATGACCACAGGGTAAACATAATAGATGAAGATAATAAAAGTTTTCAGCTTCAGAAACACAATGTCAACAATGAGCATTGTCAAATACGAATTCAGAAAAAATATATGTAAAAATCTAGGTCAGCATTTTGGATTTAAAGGAATTTGACAGGTCTAAGGCTCTAGTACTTATCAGGCCAGCTCGATGGTCACCAACTACATGGAAACTACACAAGCCATCATTCCCCGACTGATTTAACTCAATTTTTGGCAAATTTTATCCATATGATATTACAAATGATCCCCTTTGAAATGTCACAAGAGCATAGTTTTATGGATCATTATCTATGTACCCAAGTCAGAATAGCAAACTGACCCAGAAGAAGTCCGTAATATTCCGAACCGTCTGCGTAGATCAGGAACAATATATGGAAATGAAGAACACCTCATCTTTTCCATTTGTGCTCTTGATTTTGAATAAAAATAGGGATGACAAGTAAACAACCCCATATCTCATTACCTTAGCAATTTCTTGAAGAAGTATTTCTCTGACAAACGCACCCTACCAATGTAAGCCAGATTAGAGAAAAGTCATTAAGGGACTTCATAAATAACAAAATTAAAGAAAACACTTAGTAATTGGAAAGAAAGGTCAAAGGAGAAAACCTTCTCAGTTAATGTGAATGAAAGGATTTGCTTTATAGCCACTCTTGAATCAGACTCTTCTGCTTGCCTTTTAACCAAGTCTCTTTCAGTGCGAGCACGAAGGGACTACCACAAATCAGTAAAAATTATGATGTTTTGCTTTAACAAAACTCATACATATCGATATATGCGTGGACACAAAGAACTCTTAACAAGATATGCATCATTACATTGCATTAGTACCAAGAATAAACAAAAAAATAATGAAAATAATAAGTTACAAGTTACAACTTACAACTTACAATAAGTAGGTTCACTAATGACATGACAACCACAACATAAATTCATAGAGCTTGTCCATTTATCTTACACTTTGCTTGGATGGAGGAAATGGAACGAAAAGATGGTACAAAATAGTTTCCCCTTGTTCAGGATTTACGAGTTCATAAATGAAAAAAATTATGAGGATATGTTATCCCTCCAAAGCCATCTATTTATCCACCTTCAGTCTACTAATAATTTGACATTGCAATGAAGGTAACTGATCGATCCTTTATTTTCTTTTATTCCCATCTCATGTGCTAATCACCATCCACTCCTTTCATACCTAACAAATTTTTCAATGCAATTTACATTCATCTACACAGAAAGTCAGCAACCACCCAAATTAACTGCCAGAAGTGACCATAGGGAGGGAAAGACTAGGTTTAAAGAAGCTAAATTGCAGGGCCATTTGGTATGGTTTCTAGTTTCTGTTCCAATAATTTTAAAACAAAATTAAACCAAAATATGATTGTTTTAGTTATATAGTGACTTGAAAACCACGAAAGTATTTATTCAAACTTAACTTTAAACCATGACCATGTGCACTCCACATCTATACATGTCATTTTCTAGCTTTACAAGTGAATCCATAGAGGATAAAGAAAATATCATATCAAGCTTCCTTTAGTGGTTGGGTGATCAGGCCAAACAACAGCTGTTGAATAAGTAAAAACACTTGCTTATGGTAAGAAAAATTTATAAGAATATGATTGTAAAGCACTTGCACATAGAAAAGAGCACAACTAGCATATCATATGATAATTAAAATAACTTTAGTTGTCTCCATTAACAATCTGTTTTACAGAATGCGAAAAAAATAAGCGAAAAAAATAAGAACAGAATAGTGTATAAACTGAGAATCATGCTAACAAAGGGAACTTACTTCATTAAGAAACTATTAGTGGCAACTTAATTCGATTAAAATAAAACTGGAGAAATGAGACAACAAAAATAAATAGAAGGGTAGAAAACTCACCTCTGAAACTAGAGATTCTAAACGATCGATTCTGAAAACACCTTCCTGATCAAAGAATCATAAGTTTGAAATGCTTAAATACAGTATGTATTATCATACTTGCAATTAGAAACAGAACTGTGTATTTTTGAATATGCCTTATAAAGAAGATCTCGCAGAGAAGACTTCAGTTTTGGTGAGCTGTCAGTTAGCACTTTTCTAGCAATCCATGGGTATGTGCTACCTAAAACTTTGTAATTTGGGTCGAAACTGACAGCAATACCCTCCAAGACTGCAAGACTGAGGTTGTGGAAGAAGATAATCAAATTAAGACAGGGAACAAGTATTTGTACGACGAGGAGGTAAGAAGGAATGAAACTGTGAAACACAACTACTCTAAATCTTTAGATAATGCAACAGAAATAGTACCTCCGAATGACCAGAAAAAAGTAAGAAGGAATTTGAAATTTGAATTTGTACCTGTAAATAAGACAAAATTAGGTCGCTTGCTTGATTTAAGAATCAACACCTAACATAATGTTTGTCAAATATTCTTATTTTAGATTTTGTTCGGCCTGGGCACTATCCCCAGTCATGGTAATTACAAGACCTATACAAATTTTGTCGAGATATAAAAATCCCTGTATCCAAAATACTATATCCAGGGAACCAATCATCATCAGGTGGCGACCAAAGATAAGCAGTCAGATGCATTATTAATTTAAAACATGGAAGGGAAAATTACCTAGATTATATATCAAAGTATGTATGAGATATATGCATGAAGCATTAGGACATGGTTGATATCAGCATGGAAAGAACTATCAAGAAAATAGCTCAAGGAATAAGAGACAAAATTGCTCTCAAAATATACGAGGAATATTAAGACCAAAAGTTATTTTTTCAGGACAATATTATGTCCCACCTTTTTTCCCTAGCTCAATCATAACCCAAATTAGGGTGAAATCCATGGCGAGAATATTAAGCTAAACAAATAGCAATTTTTTTCATAAAAAAGGACGTTTTCAAAAACTTCAGGAAATGCCAAGGTAAATAGAGATACTCCACCAATGTAATTTTTAATTGAGGATTAACATATGCCAACAAAAATGCAGGAGCCTTAATTTGATTTCTCCAAATACATTAGAGGGACTTTCAACCTTTATCCCATAGCTTAAAGTCAAGAGACGGTCATGGTAAACATAACCATAGTAGTCAAGGCGCTGAGGCGCACTCAAGGCGCAAGGCCGCGCCTTGAGCTTTTTGGCCGCCTAGGCGCGCCTTGAAGCGCTCTAGGCGCAAAAATTAGCCTAAAACCCCTAAAGGCGCAAAGGCTGGCCCGAGAGCCTAGGCGCGCCTTTGACTACTGTGAACATAACAATTCTCATGGAACATAATCAGACTATGGCACAGAAGTCCTACATGAGCTAATGATGAATGAGCCATAATCTAATGAGAAAGTACTACCCTGATTACGTGTAGTATTTCTTTTTGAATTGTCGCCTTTACCAGTACATGGTAAACAATAGATTTCTCGGTTCCATACAGTAACTAATTTCCTTAGCATTTGTCATCTTCGGAATATATGGCAACAGGATATAATAATTTTCATGAGTTTCCTCTTAAGGTACAAAATGTTAGCTAAATGAAAAAAGAACTAGCCAATGCAAAAGTTAAAAACAGAAATTTTTACATGGCTGTTCCCAAGTTCCCCAAAAGGTCTCCAAAACTTATATTACGGACTCCTTTTGCAACAGCGTTTTGGAAGACATCTGCAGGCAGACATAAATATTTCATACAGCTTAATGCAACAAATTCAAGTTTTTTAGATTGTTGTCTCATTTACACATAAATAATGTTGAGGAAAAAAGAAACCTGTTAAAGTGCTCGTCACAGCATTCTTATCCGCAGTTGATGGAATAAACCTGAGTAAATAAGCCACTGAGTCTTACGAACGCTTAAGTGAATGAGAATTTCTTTAGTGAATAAAGGAGAGTCCACAAATACCCAAGAGTAACAAAATCTTTAGCCAATTCATCAAAATCACGATTTACAAGATGGAGACAAGCTTCCATGAATGCATCACGGAGTTCTTGCTTAAATTCACCCATCATTCCAAAATCTGACAGGAAAAGGCTAAAAGTTAGAGTTGCACAGCCCTTTATACCCTATTTCATCACATGATAACTACATGTGGAATTCCAATATGTAGCAAAGGATATAAATACAGAATAAAGATTCAAACCATAAATTTCACCCAGAATAACACGTTTTTCCCAATGAGAATGATAAGTTCTAAGTTATAACAAAGCAAGCAAGATAAGTTTCCTAACCTAAATTTGGGTAGGATGTTACTTTAACTTTTATATTAATTTTAAAGTTGCACTGCTCATATACTTGTTCAATTTTCTGACGACATTTCCCAGCGATTTCCAACTTTCACTATATAACTTATTTGCTGCTTCAACTGAGATTATTCATTTTCCAAGAGCAATAATGTGTTTTACCCGCTTTTGATAGTGTTAGAATCTAGCCTTGATTATAGCCTACATTATAGGAATAGAATTATTTGACTTCTTTCTCTCTCTCTCTCTCTCTCTCTACACACACACACACACACACACACACACACACTATAGCTTTCTATCAATAAAAGGAGTAAGAAATTCATAATGCAGTCCTATAGCATTTGACAATATGAAATAATTGAAACGAACACAAGTTTACAAAGACATCTGATCAACTCATACTAATTAAGCTTGCAACTCAATGAATTCAGGTATTACCTGCCTACTGTGTTAGAGAATATGTTTAACACCATAAATGGAAATAACAAATGAAGAAGAGTCATGGTAAAAAATGCAGATTAAGGTTTTTGTCGTGATCTGATAATGATAATTAGACGGTTAAGATTAGTAGTAAAATGAAGCTATTATTATCTGTAATTGACAACATTTTCACTACCTAGTCACTAGTTCTAGAAGGCAGATTGTTTAGTGAATTAGTAGAGGAAGAGAATAAACGGTTAGGCTATTTCGTCTTGTAGCACAGCTGTGTTAGCTGAATCTACTATAAGAAACAGTTGCAATACTCAATTCATAAATAAAATTACAATCAGAATTACTTCTTTCACGATCTCCTGATTTTCCTCTTCTACCTCTAAACTTCTCTTCTTTCTAATCTGTCTTCATCTTATACTCTCTAATCTTTTTATTCTACCAATTCTAGTTCTATTTCATGTCAGTTCCTGACAATTTTAAAGGAAGCCACTTTCTAGTGACTCTTCAAATTCTGAAATTATTCCTCAGAAATACTAATTACCTCTAAAATTATCTTTTATACCAATAGTTTCATTAGTACATACTCTCAGTCTTATACAATAAACCTATCATATAACCAGTTTCAGAAAACTATAAATCCTAGAAGTAATACATACGAGTTTGTCTAAGGAATTTCCTGTCAGCATTCCATTACACAAGATGCAGTTGGTCCCAGATTGGCCAAATATATAAGAAAATTAGTATAAAAAGGAATCTTCTTTATTGAGGTGGAAAAGAAAGGGGTTATATTAGAGATATCATTATATTGACATACTGTCACAAAAATATTTCAGTTTTATTCGTCAAGTTAGATTGTCATAGGATATGTTAAACAGAAATATTATTTTTTTAATTTACCATGTCAAATTCAAATTAATGATGGTTAGTCATATGCCATTACGTTGTCCATGTTAATCTTTACAAAATGGAACCTACCATGTTGATTAAAATAAAATATATAAATAAATAAACAAATAGTCAATAGTCAATTGAAAATTTCTCAACATAAAATATAATTTCTATAAAGTATTAATTAGAATTATATGTCTAAAATAAATAAATTTAATAATAACAATACAACATATATAGTATGTACCATGTAGTGTACTTTAAACAGGTTTGAGAAGAGAAAAAAGTTCTTTGTCTCAGTTAGCTTCAGATTAGTCCTCGGTTTAAGTAACCTAGAAACTGCACTTCCTAGTTCAAATAAATATGAAAACAACATTGGAGAACAAAATATTATACTGAAATTAAAAAGGGGGTTATAAAAGCATTATTTACTTGTCAAGTAATCAAAATTTTGGAAATGCAAACCTAAATAAGCAAGTTTTCCATCATATGTGCGAAAAAAGTTCCCAGGGTGTGGATCAGCATGATAGAATCCATACTCCAATAATTGGTTAAATGAGCAGTAAACTCCAATCTAGTCAGAAAAGAATGATCCAGTTTAGCCACAGAGCCCAATGTATATCTACGTCGCTAAAAATAACTACAGAAAAACAATTAGTTTCAATAATACCTCAATCAAGTAAACATCTTTCACTTCTGTCAATTTCTGGCCCTGAAAGAATCTCAAAGAATATAAGATTAACATATGCGTGGAAAATTAAGGCATATAGATATATACATGGGTATGTGATTTGGGTGGGTGATAGTGTTGGGATTCAAATGGTGATGAGAATAACATGCGACGATCATGCAGATTCCAAAATATATGATAAGCACTCAAGGTTAAAATGAAAAGTGATTCTTAGGAAGGTAATTTATATACCAAACAAGGCCGCTACAATTTTGTCCTCTAATGATTAACAAAAGGCCCTCATTTTAAAGATATTTCAAATTTATGCTAAATTCTAGATAACAGTGATTAATGGGCATAAGGGAAGGGCTACCCTCATAAAACATACGCCATTCACTTTAACTTGTAAATCATCTCATAGTTCTATTTTGCCTTCAAAATTTAGAATGAAGGAAAAGTTGAACTACAATTTCTATTAGCCAGTGCAGAAAAATTAACAGTCATGAACTAAAGCAGGATGCTACAAAGCGACACCTAATGTGGCAGAGATAGGAACTAATCTGGTTGTTGTTTTTCAGATAAATTCTATTTTGGAGGTTAGTGTAAGTGATGGTATAAAAGGCTGTCATTTTGACGGGGAGTATAAAATTGCAATAGAAGCAACAAGCTTTTGATGTTGGAAACAATCAACAGATTTATAATTCTTATATCACAATGTAGACCGCCCTCCATATAACCAAATCACAGTTGATACTGATATTTCTTGAGTAGGGGACAAAAAACATAATCAACCGTGTTGGACTATCATCTTCTAGAGGATTGATTTCATACCCTTCTGCAAGGCATATTCAAGTCTGGAAGTTTCCAAACATAATTTTGAATATGACCTGGGACATGGGGAGAAGGCTCGATAGAAGAAGTCCAGAATGCTTTCGTCAATTCATAATTCAAGAGGCAAAAACAAATATATACTTATAATCAATTGCAAAAACAAGAAGACTCTACCGAAGTTGCTTTTCAGTTGATATTTTTAGAGTTCCTTCTATCAGTTTACTAAACAAGACTGTGCTTGTTGAAAGTATTAGAAAATGTAACGTCCATAGTTGTTAAAAGCGCGCCTGATGCAGGGCGCCACCCTTGGAGCCTCGGCATATGAAAGGCCAGGTGGTGTCCAATAGGCGCGCCTCAAGTGCGCCTCACAGACACTTCTATCTTAAGAGGTTTAATTTTGCATAAATATGTTTTTTACATCCATTTTTAAGAGTTTTAATAACAATATAAGACTAGATATTCCTAATTCAATTCTTATTAAGGCTTAATTAACTCAAGTATAGATATTCCTAATACAACATGTAAAATTTACATATATATACACCTCCTACAATTCTTTTAATGGTTTTAACTTACTTTAATATATTTTCCATGTATTTTTAAGAGTTTTAATAAAAAAATAAAGGGTTGATGTTCCTAATTCAATTCATTTTAAGGTTAGATTAATTCAAGACTCTATATTCTTAATGCAATATGTAAATTTTACATGTATATGTACCTCTAACGATTCTCTTAGTTCTTTTTTGGTATGTTATTGCATCTAACTTCACTTTGAAGTGTAATAAACTAAAAAACTACATTTTGAATGTATTGTTTTGATATTGAATGAGGGATTACAAATATTTATATACCATTAACTGCTCCCACTAATCATTCTATACCATTAACTGCTCCCACTAATCATTCCCCTGATTATTCCCCTAATTACTCTACTGATTCTAACACTCCCCCTCAAGCTAGAGCATGCATGCTCAAGCTTGAAACAAACAAAATACAATAATTCATTAGCAATAACAGAAACAAATAAATCGAGAAAGGAGAATGAGGTGACGCTTTAAGAAGTCAACACGACGAACCACCAATCTACTGCAGATCCCCAAACGCTGCACTTCTTGGCATACCAAAAGGCAATCCAAAGGGAAATCACATCCCAACATTAGCCAAAAACACTGCAGATAGATGTGATCTATGAAGTATCCAAATTCTGTAAGCTCTACTTCGATGAACCAAATCATAAAAGTAACCAAATGTAGTCACCAAAAGATTGAAGAAATGCCAAAGACAGCACACAAGGCTCTATGCCAAACACCACTGTTTATACACGAGATCAAGAGTGAGACCAATGAGAATTTCGGAAGGAGAAAACATGAACACGAGTCATGTCAATAAAAATAGAAAGAAGATAAGGGAAGATAGAAGTACACAAGGCTCCAACAAAAGGAACTCCAACCAGGAAAGAGACAGGAATGAGGCGGTGAGACAACTGCTCTCAAAGACGGTGGGTATCACCGGAAAATTGAGTGGAAACAGAGTGCGAGAACAAATTGACCAGAAAGAAACCCAGAAATCTCGAGGCGCTGATACCATTTTTTTTAACTAAAAGACTACATTTTGAATGTATTGTTTCGATATTGAATGAGGGATTACACATATTTATATAAAGAGGACAATATGAATTAGGTAACAAATTAATATACCCTTAACTGCTCCCACTAATCATTCCCATGATTATTCCCCTAATTACTCTATTGATTCTAACAGTAAGCAAAATATTTTTTGTAAATCTTTGGCACCTAATGCACCTCAGGTGCACCTTCGGGCAAGGCTAGCCCTCTTGCACCTAGCGCCTCTGACAACTATGACATAAACAATTAAAAGAACCAAAATATCATGGTAATCTTTCAGTTACACTCTTTCTATTAGTGATTCACATTATTACCCACTAAACCACTGACATAGATAAAAACAAGAAGATAGCAGCAAGTACCTCAATCCATTCCATTACAAGGACCTTACGAGTTGTGTAATCAATATACATTTCTGGAACTGAAACATCTTTTATACCACCATAGAGCTTCCTGTTTCAACATTATGCACCATGACGAAATATATACATATTTAATTAAATCATAGTAATATATGGTTACATATAGGTGTATCCCTCCCTCCACCAGTAATAATGATGCAAGAAGCCTTAGTAAGACCAGAATACTCCAACAGACAGAATGATTGCATGCAAGGATATAAAAATCATAAATAATTCCATACAAAACCCAAGCTACAAAGAATGTCATTGTTTATTGCAATTTGCAAACTTCAGCTATACATATAAAAATTGACAAAGCTTACACTAAGAGGAAAATTGCATAAGTTGGAAATCTTGATGAACAACACTAGTTAAATGATTTATCAAGCAATGAGAAAAACAGTTGAATGTACAGAATAATTCAGGGATATATAACAGAAAAGATAGGAGTGATTTTGTCATAATCTGAAATAATTTTTTTAATGCATCTCCACTTAATATATATGGTTTTCTTTAGATCACTGATCTAGCCTTATTCTTTGTTCTCAAAATCCTCTATTTCTCTTTTTATGTTAAGATACTCTGAGTACATGGAAACAACCCTCAGACTGAGCTGGTTTAATGTAAATAATTTAAGAGTTTTTTTTCAGTTGTCGATTGCCAGACACCTCTAGCAAGTTTTGTTTTTTAAAATCTCATGACCTGTTCTAGTATCTGATGACAATTTTTAACACACGATATCTCGTTACATCATATATATTTTTCTTTTCACCGCTTCAAATAAAAGTTTAAACACATGATTCCATTAAGAGGTAGAACAGAAAATTAAAGCTTGTAAGAGACAGATATTTGAGTCAAAAAAGGCTGAAAGTCTAGCGTAAGCAGTCTTACCTAAACTTGGTTCCATTGTTTGCTTCTTTCACATAGTCCATCTCCTGCATTCAATGTGATTTACCTGTATTCAATATGAATCTCTAAGAATATTCCTCAAATCAGCTAGAAGTAACTATTAACAAATTATAGCAGAAAATCTACTATCTTGAAATGTCTACTTAAATTGGTGATATCTACCAATCCGTCTCTAGTAGAGATGGCGTGGGGGATGGGGGTAAATACCCCGGGTACCAGGGTTCAAACTTTAGGTCCCTCACAGAGATGAAACTAAGTACAACATGGTGAAATCCTGCATTAGATAATTTCTTCACATTGGAAGGATAAAAACTATCCGATGCAAAAATGATGACCAACAAACTAAAAGGCACGAAGATCATATGCTGTATAACTCCAGTAGCCAAATTACTGTTCATACTAATACATTTATTTTGTTTGTATCTAGCATGATCTACATTATTGTTTGACACAATAGTGACGAATTTGAACATTTGTATTCCACTAGAAAAAAAAATGATTTATGTATGAATCCTGTAGTCTTCTGGAATAACAGGAGTGGCTGAAGGTAAAGTAATCTGCACTTTCGATTAGAAAACAATCCTTATCTTTGAAGAAAAAGTAACAAGTTTTTTAAAATGTGCAAAGAGAAATAGGTTACAAATGACATGAAATTATAAGCCATATTTGATCATCTGTACAATCCAAACAAATGATACAGATGAATAACAAACTATGGAACAGGTAATTATTAACGACAGAAAATTAATGCACAAGACTGCGAAAGAGATATCTACCTGAAACAGACTTGATGCCCATTCATCAACAACTGCCTGCAAATTGAAACGCAATCCTCTCAGTCACCACAGAGAACAATTTAAGAAACAAATACCCAGTTTTTAGGTTCTTCAGTCTAAGATGTTCAAAGTAGTACTTGGAGATCGGAGTTAAATTTGCCAATTCGTTTCACAACTCCTGCCATATAACGCAAGATATATATGTCAAGGGAAATTGCAGCCTGAACACCTGGCCTCTGCACTTTAACAGCCACAAGCTTTTCACTTTGCCGAAGCCTTGCTTTATAGACCTGGGTGAACATGGCCACAGGAGAAAGAAAATAGCTGTTTTCAACAGTTAACCAAAAATTCAAAGATACATGCTTTAGAAAATGAATAATGACTATCATGGACTGGAGAACTAGACAGCTTTTTCACTCATATTAGGAGTAACAAAATGAACTCTTAACTGAGCTATTTCATATGAATATATGATAGAGAAGTTCCTGAGAAAGTAGAGTAATTAAAAAGAAATTGCAGAAGTAAAAACTACAAATTACTTTTTACATCATAAATACTGATACATTATTACGTACAACCTGCCCAAGAGATGCTGCAGCAACAGGTTCCGGTGAAATCTCTGAGAAAAGATCATCTATTGGTAAACCAAGCTCCTGTTCTATTGTTTTCAAAGCTATTGCTGAGGAAAATGGAGCTATTCGATCTTGCAACAATGAAAGTTCATCAAGATATGATGGTGGTATCAAATCCTATAGAAAAATTACAACCATATTAGCCTGCCTGCCTTTTCACTTTGGTATTAAAAGCGATTTCCCGCATAAAACACCAATATTAGGAACCACAACCATGAACAGGTTTTGCTGAAAATTAACTGGATGATGAACAAGATGTCCTGTTTTCATTTTTCAAAAAGAAATTTAAACGCTTTTGTGCTATTGAGCAATTCTACTTCAGTTTTGTTCTTTCAAGCCCTTGAACTTTATAAATGAAACCCATTGTGCCCCTCTTAACACAAACATTGTGTGGGTATCTTGCATCATGATCAACAGTGTCCATTGAGGAATCACTTGCAATATACCAAGCTTAGACAATAGTTTTCCATGAGAGACATGAAAATACTCTTTGCATATAAATTATTATTACTGATATCAGCTAGTAAATTCAATAAATCCTAAATGAACACACATGTAAGTTAAAGAGAGAGAGGAGAGTCACATTTAAACAACAGAAAAATAAAAAAAACTGTCAATGCGAACATAAAAAATAACACATCAATTAAGAAATATAGTGTAACCTTAGCATATGATGCAAAGTGTTAATATGTAAAAATCACACATAAATATACGTTTTGAAAATCAGTATAATGATTAAATATATGTTCCCATTCTTCTTTCTTCTTTTATCTGTTTAACCTTTTTTGCCTTTATTGTTATATTGAAGCAGATAAAGTGCAAAAACTTAAAATTCTAAAGATACTATCATACAAAAGAGAATGAAAACAGTATAGGTTCCTAAAACCAAAGCTTTAGTTGAAAACTACAACTGCAAATGCAATACTGAAGTTCAAATATCATCTGTTTCTTTACAGTCATCTGATAAGGAACGTGCATTTTAAGCATGCTTTTTATCAGTAAGATCCATCCACTCACAAGTCACACCACCTATCTAACAACCAAGTAAAATGCTTTGATTGAACTAGGATTCTTAACAATGCTTATTGACCTTATTCATTTTTACAATATCTTTTCATTTCATAGTTACATGCACCATTTCTATTTATTTGACTATCAGATCCTTTGAAAAATTTCACAGTTCATTCATGAGACTAAATTTACAGATGAGCAATTTTTAATTAAAACTCCGAATCTTGAGTTGACAGCTTGACACCATTATTAAGAACACAATTCCCCACAGCATAAAACAATAATTGTAGTTGAGTACAAATGCATTATCTGATTATCACGCGATAGAGATTTTACATGATGCGGAGTCTGAAAATGAAAAACTTGAAGGAAACGATTTTTCCTTTTCATTGGGAAATGTGCAAGTTACATATGCTAACAAGAAAATACGCAGCAAATATGTATACGAAACAAGAATTCCCACTTAAGATACAAGAAAACTTACAGCTCGAGAAGAAACAGCCTGTGCAATTTTGATGAAGGCCTGGAAACAGAGATGACGGATTTGCTTAGTTAAAGATTCATCAAAAACAATTAATTTGCCTCCGTATACATATATCCATGTAAATGGACAAACCTCAAACACTAAAAGAAAACACTTAACACTAGTACAATAAGTCGATAACAACTTTGCAGAGAAAAGTTTGCATATCAATAAACAGGACATACAGGGCCAAGTTCCGCCAATATTTTCCGAAGTTCTGCAGCTCTACTCTGCAACCAGAAAGATATCTTGCATTGTCATGAAATATGTTTCTGATTTTCTAAAAAACAAAAATCAAATTAAACATCAGAGCAACATGCTGGGACTACAGCCCCTGAAACTGAGCAGGGACATTATAGTTGTTATAAGTTAATTTACAAAGAGCAATTCCACAATCAGAGAAACCTCAATGCTATCAGATAACTAAGTTTACACTGTTCTTCATCAGATATCTATTTTACTGCGCTTCACTCTACAAAAAAATCATAGAATGTGATCAATTTTTTCCCTTTTCTTTTTGGACCTCAAGTTTCCACAGTACAAGATCACATTAATACGATTTGAATAACTAAATACAACACACAAGAGGAATTTACAACACAAACCAACCTAAGTAGAACAGGAACTATACTACAACCGCAACATGATGCAGCATACTTTATGGCTACCGTTTTTCTACCCTATTTTTCTCGACATTCAGGCTTCAACAACATTAACATAACAGTGATCACTCTCTGCAGAAAGAAAGCTATGACATATCAAACAAAAAATAACAATGAAATATAATCCGATCGTATGAACTCCAAAAGAAACCGATAGCAGTAAATTAAAAATTCTACAGATGCTTTTCAAACATTTATCTATCTTCTCGATTGTCATACTTTGAACATTAGGTCAGATTTCTCAGCGAGGCTATCATAATAGCGAGCAGCAAACCACCTTCCAAACGATGTACCAATCTGAAACAATCTACGAAACACAATAAAAGGCTTCCTCCTATAAATCGCAGCAATTCGTCTAATATCATAATCAATTAAAGTGTCGGCTTCCTTGGCACTGAGCTCAAACATGTAACCAGACTTGAGAGTAAAAGCATCAACATCTTCATTGCGGCGGGTAACAGCCCGGAGAGGTTGAGGAAACGACCTGATAGGCGGAGGTTTAGGAGTTCCGAAGGGGGGATTAGAGTTGAAATTGGCGGGAAAAGGCGACGGAGGAAAGAGAAGTAACATTTGTGCGGAGAGTGAAATCAGGAACAGAAATTTGGTATTGGTAATGCGAAAAGTTGTATGGTGTGAGCAGGTAAGTTCGTTTGATTTTGGATATGGAGCTTTATTCAGCAGATGAAGAAGAGAAGATTGCGTATTGAATAATGATTTCAACGCTGTTTTTGTGGTCCATTTATCAGTTCTATGCAGTTCATTCATTTTTTTCTTTATTTGGTCATTTATCAATATTATATATAATGCTATTTTGATATTTACAACATTAATAATACTTTTTTTCTTTCATCATCATCATTGTTGCATACAACTTCATATGTTGAATATTAACCATTCTATGACTTGTAAATTAAGATTGAAAATATTTTTGTTGATTTAGGGTTAGGGTTGCTAATGAGCTTAGTAGTTTCAGATCAGCTCGGTCAAAGTTTGGTTTGATGAAACTCAATTTGAGATATAATTGAGTTAAGTTGAGCTTTTAAGGTTCAACTTGAAAACTCGTGAGCATGCCTGTAAACAATTTTTATTAATATACTTTTACATTAAATTTATGCATATTAGCATGTTTGTTGTTATAACAATGATCATGGTTGGATTTTAATATTTATAGTATTATTGGATTGAATGGTGATGTTATATATGATTAGTTTTTAAATAAAAATAACAACAAAAATCAATTTTTTCTGCTTATATTTTTATTTCTCTTTCTTACTTCTTGAAAAAACCTTTACATGAAATTAATATTATTTTATCAAAGACACATTTAAGCTCACAAATCTGTGACCTCAAACTGATCTTATCAAAAGCTCGAACCGAGTTAAAATTTTCCAAGCTTGATAAATTACGAGCTGAGCTAAGTCCAATCATTTTCATTTTTGAATCGAGCCAAGCCGAGCTTGTGCATATTCGGTCTCGGTTTGGCTCAAAAACATCTCTTCATTTGTATGTCTCATTTGATATTTGTATCAAAATGTGATGCGTTTATATTTTTATTTTATATCTACTGTGCTATTCTATTTTATTTTCTCTCTTTTCAAGATACTTGCATCTCACATTTCTAACAGAGAGTACTACTGAAAGGACATACATATAGGAACAACATACTAAATCCAATTAAAATGTAATATAGGAACAACATACTAAATCCAATTAAACTACTGAAATATTTCATTAGCCTCTATGGCTGCCCAATGACCATCACTTGGATTATGTGTATCTACTTAGTCTACACACATCATAAACCATGTCAGGACATGTGAAATTAATTAAGCGCAATAAACTACCAATAATTTGTGCATACTTGGATTGAATCACTAGATCACCTCTATTTATCTTCAAATGGACATTAGGATCATAAGGGGTACTCACATGATTTACATCATAATACTCAAATTTCCGAAGAAACTTCTCAACATAATGTTCTTGAGTTAACAAAATACCATTTTCCTTCCTTATAATCCTCATACCCAATATCATAGTGGCTTCTCCCATATCTTTCATGTCAAACTTTGGTGATAGAAATTTCTTTATTCTATTGAAAACATCAATACTCGGATTAAAAATAAGCATATCATCAAAATAAAGACAAATAATCAAACACATCCCATCAATAATATTAGTATACACACTATCCACATCAAGAGATGAAAAACCATCTTCCATCAAAATTTGGTCAAATTTCTCATGTCATTGTTTGAGTGCTTGTTTTAAATCATATACAGACTTTATTTTTATTACATACTTTCCCTTCTTACCCTGATTTAACACACCCCTCAAGTTGCACCATTGAGAAAATCAGTTTTCACATCTATTTGATGAATACAAAGATTATAAACTGAAGCTAAAGCAATTAAAATCCGAATAGAAGAAATTTTAGTCACCGGAGCATCAGTATCAAAATAATCAACATTTTCCGTTTGAGTAAAACCTTTAACAACAAAACAAGCTTTAAACTTATTAATAGAACCATCTAGAAAACTTTTCTTTTTGAAAATCCCCTTGCAATCAATAGGTTTAGCTTATTGAGCCAAATCAACCAAAATCCAAGTTCCATTTTTTCAAAATGGAATCAAGCTCAATTTCGATAGCTGCTCACCAAAATTTTGACTTAGAAGATGAAATAGCTTCAGAATAAGTTTTAGGTTCATCTTCAACCAAATACATATAAAAATCATCACCAAAAGATTTTGCTTTTCTTATTCTCTGGCCTTCTCGCAAAGAATCATTATAAAAAACATTTTGAAAAATAGGTGCAATTGGATCAACATCCGGGATAATACTAGAAGAGGGAAATTCTCTAGTCATATATGGAAAAACATTTTCAAAGTATTCTGCATTATTTGTCTCAATAATAGTGTCACTTTCAAACACATCACTTTTAAGCACAAGAAATCAATAGGCAGCACTATGTGTTTGCATAGCCTACGAATACACAATCAGAAGTTTTTGAACCTATTTTCCTCTTCTTAGGTTCGGGAAGAAGAACTTTAACAAGACACCCCCATACTTTCAAATATTACAAGTTAGGAGGATAACCCTTCCTTAATTCATATGGTGTCTCATTGGACTTCTTAGAAGGAATTCTGTTTTGAATATGACAAGCAGAAAAAATAGTCTCAACCCACATATTTCAGGAGCACTAGGACTTGAAAACATAAAATTTATTATTTCTTTTAAAGTTTGGTTTTTTCTCTCAGCTATATTGTTAAGTTCAGGTGAATAAGGAGGTGTAGTCTCATGTATATTGCCATGATTATTATTTTGTTGGCTTGATCTGTGATTACAAGAGGATAACGAGTGTCAATTCGATTTAAAAACCGAAAGTTTAAAACTTGATACCAAATCTAATATATTTTAGTTGAACCGATACTATAATTTCGGTTTGATTTGATTCCGCGTAAATCCAAAACTCCATGCAACTTATTTTTAGATGTCTAATCCAACCAAATAATTTCTTACCCCTCTCTTTTCTATCTGTTGTTTCTTTTCTTAATAAATTACTGCCAAATTGAGAACTTGACAATTGACAATGAAAAAAGCTCATTAAAATTATTGAGTTGTTTTCTTTCCTTTCAAATGTAGTATTAACTTTCCAAAACCAAATAGTGTTAACTGTACAAAAATAATTGCACTGTAACGTTGTATAGGTAAATAATTAAATTGGCATTAAACATGAAACTATTATAACTCGAATCGCAATAACATATCAATTAGTTTAATTGTCATTTATTCTCCCAGTTATAATTCTGTTAGACTTTGTTCAATTAAAATTATCTACTAGTAGAATGACAATAAAGTATATAAAGAAACTAGTATGTTTTATCATAACTCAAAAAAATTATAATTATTTAATCAACTAATATAACAAATGAAAGCAGAAATGAAATAAATTCGATCCAGCCTATTCAGTCTTTATATTTATAATTTTTATATTTGTCATTGAAATAAAACGTGTGACATATCTCGAAGCTTCAAACCTAAAAGTCTTTTTTTAAGCAATTAGTCATGCAATCAGTCCACAAGAATAAACGAGGACAGCCACGTGTTCTAGCTGACTTCATCCTATCTATTCAAAATATTTAGCTTATTTTAAACAACCAGAATCTCAGAGATTCTCTCAGCAATCTTACACCACACCTGTCGATTATTTTCTAATCAACCAACAACACCACAAATGGCCGAAACTGTAATAAACTTCGGCATTATCGGCTGTGCTGAAATTGCTCGGAAGCTATCCCGAGCCATTAACCTCGCCCCTAACGCGCATCTGGCCGCCGTCGCCAGTCGTTCGGTGGATAAAGCGGCGGCGTTTGCAAAAGCTAATAATTTTCCCTCTAATGCTAAGATCTATGGCTCCTATGAATCACTCCTCGATGATCCGGAAATCGATGCCGTTTACGTTCCTCTGCCGACTAGTCTTCATGTGAAATGGGCCTGTTTGGTTGCACAGAAAAAGAAGCATATCTTGTTGGAGAAACCTGTGGGGCTCAATGTGGCTGAGTTTGATAAGATTTCGGAGGTTTGCGAGGCTAACGGAGTCCAGATCATGGATGGAACTATGTGGATGCATAATCCTAGAACACATAAGATGAAGGAGTTCTTGACTGATAAAGAGCGTTTCGGGCAGATCAGAACGGTACGATTTTGCGTTCTTAGCGTTGATTGAAATTCATGAAATTATTACTTTTTTCTGCTGTATATCAGATCTGAAAGTGCACAGAGGGTGAGCTGAGCTTTTGTTTTCCATTCTTGCTTGTGCTTTTGACTGACATTGCTGTTTTGCTTATTAAAAATGAAAAATAACCTCAATTTTGCTTCAGATAGGCTGCATAGTTATTGATAAAGCCGAGAGAGATTGTTGTATGGTAGGTAGCTTAATGTCTACTTGCCCTATTTTTTAGTATAATGCATTAGAAAATTTGAAATTGGGAGCAAAACCTTTTTGGACGAAATACAAAGTTTAGAGTTAGGTATTTTTAATACTTTTTGTTTCCACGTACTCGTCAAATCCAGGTTTCCTGTGAATTCTCTGTTTTGCTGTGGTTGCTCTGGTTTTAATCATGTTCATTTACTTGAATTGTTACTAATTTCCTCTCTTTTTCACCTACTCATGTTGTTGCATGCTAGAGTTGAATCAAAATTCAGTGAAAATATCAATTGGTAAGAAAGATCAAGAGTGCAGTGATCATTAAAATGAGTTCCTTCAACCTCCTTGTATGTTTTTGATTTAGACGAAGCTTCCAAGTTCCAAATATTGTGGAAAGGCTTTCAATTTACAAAATTAGCCAACTTCTTTTGTTTTATCTTTGAATTGATTAAATCATGAACATAAGTGTTGGACGGTATTCATTGTTTTGAAAAGTTTCCACATTCAGTATTAGGTTGCCAAAATTATGATACTTTGTTTTAAGAACTTTTAACTTTTAAATGCCATGTACATCCCTGCTTTTTTTTGTGATTGGAATGCATAGGCAGAAATTAACTGCATGCTGATTATTGTATAACATCCCATTTTGTATGCATAGCATTATCTGTCGCTTCGGTAATTTGTTCCATGTTCACTTATTATTTTTGAATTCTTGATTGAAATTTGTGTGCCCTAATGTATCCTCTTATGTTGTTCGTCTTTCTGTATCATTTCTTGTAATCCTAATGCATCAGTGGCTACTAGAACTTGTCCCAAAAAACCTATTGCTCCCCCTAAACTTTTGAAGTGACCTCGTAGCTCCCCCAACTTTCAAAAAGTGCACCATTTTGCCTCATGTACGCTACGTGTCAGCTTCTGATTGGAGAGAGAAAATCAGGAAAAAGACATGTGCTTTGAATATTCAGAGGCAAAGTCTTGCACTATTTGAAAGTTGAGGGAGCTATGGAGTCACTTTGAATGTTCATGAGGGCATTAGGCTTTTTGGGACAAGTTCGGGTACCTACTGATGCATCAAGCCTTTTCTGTATAATTTCGACCTGAAAGTTTTATAAACATTTATGCGTCTCACAGATACATAGCTGCTTTACATTTGCTGGCGACGAGGACTTCCTAAAGAACGACATTCGTGTGAAACCAGATCTCGATGGCCTAGGCGCGCTAGGCGATGCTGGATGGTACTGCATTCGAGCAATCCTGTGGGCCACAGACTACGAACTACCCAACACAGTCATAGCATTACACGGCCCAATTCTAAACGAAGCAGGGGTTCTTTTAGCCTGTGGCGCTTCTCTCCATTGGGATGACGGCAAAATCGCAACTTTCCATTGCTCTTTCTTATCCCACTTGACAATGTACGTCTCAGCAATAGGAACCAACGGAACTCTCCATCTGAATGACTTCATCATTCCTTTTGTCGAGAAGGAGGCCTCGTACACCGCATCTTCAAAGTCGTGGTTCAATGAACTTGTGACTGGGTGGGATAACTTGCCAAGTCAGCATCGTGTCGGTTTAGAAATTCCGCAGGAAGCGTGCATGGTGAGCGAATTTGCTCGGTTGGTTGCGGAGATTAAGTTGAATGGAGGAAAGCCAGACCAGAGCTGGCCGATGCGCAGTAGGAAGACGCAGTTGTTGCTTGATGCTGTTAAGGAATCGATCAAACGAGGTTTCGAGGCTGTTAAGATTGCGAAATGATTGGGATGAGTGGTTCTTGTGTGGCTTGTTTGAATAAGGTTGGTTTTGTTTAGCTGTGGTTCACAGATGTTTTGTGGTATGGAATAAACACGCAATGTGCATGTGATGTGTAATTTAGAAATAACACTTCCAACTTTCAAGCTTGATGCTGCTTCTGCTGAAACCTGAAACATAAAGTTGTGTAATTTCGTCAACAGATAATGAATTTTTGTAGTTTTACTAAGTTCATGTTCTCCTGAACTTCTAAATATTGAACTGAATATTATCTAACTTCAAATGAACAAATTGAACCTAAATTAAACTCAACTTTTTTGAGCTGAATAAAACTTATTGACCGAACGAAATTGAATTCAATGAACATGAACTTAGAGGCCAAGTTCAAGTGATGTATATTTCCAATGGGCTTGGGTGAGTGCTTTGCTTAGGAGACTCAGTTTTATGATCCAGCCCATATAGGCTTTATTTTCTATCAAAGAATTATACCATTTTCTATTAAAAATCAATTTCAGTTGAGTTTTAGTTAGTTCCGAGTAGTTATAATTTATCCAATGAATTCATTTTAAATTTAGTTCATCAGTTTAGCTGATAAAAGAGTTTTAGGCTGTTTACAGAAAGTAAAAACACAAGTGCATTTAGGTCATCTCTTTCATGTAAAACAAAAATATTTGCTAAATTATTTTGAAAATTTCCAATATTCTAAACAAATGTTTACTTTCAATTTTCTACTTTTCTCTGGTCTCTTTGTATCATTTTATTAACACAATACCATTATTGAAAAAGGTGCATATGATATAAGGTAATGTTGGTTCTAAAAAGGATAAGTTATCAACAACGAATACGGTTAATGTGAACAAAAGCAAATTGCTATGCAATAATCTCACGGCCCTCTATGTTGCCGCACTGCTAACTTATAAGAGAGTTAAGGTTATTTAAAGAATTATATAACTAAAGTATCTACTATGTACTTTCAAAGCAACTTGGTTTTAAAGGCCAAATCAAATTAACTTCTTACATCTTTAGCTTTCATAGTAAAAAAATGTACATAATTTTTCAAAGGTGGTGGCCACAACAAGCCATTGTTTAGTTATTAGATTTTCATACTTTAGACGTGACAATTCTTATGCTCTAAATCATGTGGAAAATTCTGTGAGCTTTAATCAGTGTTGAACAGCTGAGCTTGATAATTGAGTTTGCATATAAGTAGAGACGAGTCTATCAAATACAAAACCAACTGAATGTGTTAAAACTCAATATAGACGACTTACATGTGATATCATCAATCTTGTTTGTTTGTATTCCCATACATCTCCAAAAGACATACATAAAAGTCTAATCTTTAAGCCACATGGAAGTAACATATTTGGGTTTGGGTAAAGTTACCCGTTATTTATCGTAATGTAGAGTTAACTAAATGAATGGTATATTAAAAATTAGGGTGGCTTAAAGACAACATAAAGGGATAAAGGCGTGGTAGATATCTCGAAATTCAATAGCAACAAATATTAGAATGTGCATTTGCACAATATCACACGCATGAGAATATGTGTCCAAATGTGATTCAATTTTCCAAAAACTATAATAGAAAGACACTTTCGCATACACTGCTTCCTTTTTCATTTTTGTCCTTAATTTACTCCAACAAAGCACGAATTCTCTTAATTTACAATGCAAATTTATAGCTCAAGTTACTACTGTGTAAACCGAGTGTGGATTTCCTTCTTCCAACTTATTGACTCAGGACTCAAGAATAACCAACTGATTTTGTTTCATTTTCAGCAATGATTTGTGTAAAGTTGAGCTTTTTTCGTTCATCTCCTTGAAATTCTCCAAAGAAACCATACAAATGCTGCAAGTTGGATTATTTTGTAGCTATATATGAGTAAAAAATAAATCTTGTGTGTTTATTGGAGTTCGAAAACTGTCATTTTACTAATGTTTTGGTTTAATAATAACTATTTGTACATTTTTATAAGAAATACTAAAGTAAATTGTTAGAGATAGCTCCGCAAGCTTGCATGGACTTCAACCACCAGAACATATATAGTGTCAAAGTGGATTTGAATTCCCTGACTTTGGAAATCCAAAGTGGGGGTGCATTCTGATGAATCTGGGCCGTTCATGGACGGCCCAGATTTCAAATGCACCCTGACTTTGGAACAAAGTCAGGGAATTTGAATCCTGTCAAAGTCTCTTAGAAATAGGCTAATTTGGGATTGCATTCACAAACTGCTTTTCTGAAAAATTTCATTCACAAGCTTTTTTCCTGGATGCTGCTTCCAAAAACTTTGAAAATTAATAACAAATAGTTCCTACTTAATTAATATTAAGATTCAAAATCTTTTGTCAAATGTCAAAATATGCCATTCTATTAAAAGAATTTAATAATGTTAGTGAAACTTTTCATATCAACAACTCTAACATCAATCCCAAATAGAACCTAAGCATGTAAATTTGAATATAAAAACTAGCAAGTGGGTTATAAACAAGCCAAGCCGAGTTCAAACATTGACTGTTTAAGCTTTGTTCGCTAAATTTTATACGAACTCAAAGCGAGCTAGAGCTTGGTCAAACCGAGTCCGAGCCGAACTTGAGCTTGGTTAAACCGAGCCCGGGCTTTAGCCAGGAATTTTAATTAAACTTTTGATAAGCTCAAATCGAGTTTCCAACTTAAAAATTATGTTTTAATTTCATAAATCACACTGTTATACATTTGAAATTTACTTAGTCTCTTAAAAATACTGAAGTTTTACGTTACATATGCATATTTTTTTCATAATATACTTATATATAATGAGAAATATAATATTTTCATTTCCGGACATGCTCACAAATCTATTAACAAGCTTATTCACGAGTAGTTCGCAAGTATGTTAACGAGCCGTTTATTGAGCATTTTTGCGAACTTTCAAGCCGAGTGCTCCATTATTCAAGCTTTGTTTATTTATTAAAACGAACCTAAATTTTTATTCACGATAAAACTCATCAATTACATAATCGAGTTTCGAACAAGCTGTCAAGACGAACATCGAATTATTTACAAACAACTTTGTTGATTTACATCCCTGCTAGCAAGTGGAAAATAAGTACATTGTAAGTTAATTTATTTATTTCCCCAAAGTCGAGGCATAATGTGAAATGTTTGTCAGAAGCACATGTGTATAGTACTATATGTTACATAAAAAGTATAGTAATACTAATATATAGTATTTTAAAAATGAATGAAGAGTCAACTAAGTTATGATTTGTAAATAGAAAAGTTAATCCACTATTTAAATTTTCAAGAAAATATTAGTACTTCAATGCAATGCAACGCAACCATATCTAAAGCTTTACAACTCCAAGTTGGGTTTCTAGGTTGCATCAAACAGTAGAAAAAGTTGAAAATTCTGTGTATTGGTGAACAATGAAAAGCTGAGTTGTTAATACATTGTCTTATGAGAAAATTCGTTACTCCCTCCAATTTTTTTTATTAAATATCACTTTACAGCTTTTCATAAAAAGATATAAAGTATTTACAAATTTCTTTTTGAATGAAAGTGAAGAAGGGAGAAAGAAGGTTCGAACATCCCAACTAGATTGGCACATCCGAAACCATCAAAACATCCAACCCCCATAATATATTAAAGATAAAAATAAAGAACAAGTCTGTTCGAAAAAGGAAAGCAACAAAGGAGCAAAAAGGGAAAGCAACAAAGGAGCAAAACATCCAACCCCCATAATATATTAAAGATAAAAATAAAGAACAAGTCTGTTCGAAAAAGGAAAGCAACAAAGGAGCAAAAAGCAAAGCTAAAAAAGAAACTATGTGAAGCGAAACATGCTTCGTCCACTCAAATCATGTACCAATAAACTAGAACAAAAATGCGGGATATGTTCCCAACAACAATGGTTAACAGCTAGTCTTCCATAAGCAGCTAGGGCGTCCGCGATACCGTTACCTTCTTGAAAGATGTGTGATACCACAAGGTTCATACCCTTCAAACGGATAATGCATCTCTCCCAAAATTGTCGAAGGCACCAAGGACCATCATGGATCTCGGCTTGAAAATCGCAACAACGTAGGTTGAATCACTTTCCAGCCAAAGGTTGGTCCATCCTCTTGAAAAGGCCAAATCTACCCCATATATTGCGGCCTTCAACTCAGTAATGAAGGAGTATGTTACTTTGGTCGGAAAAGAAAAGCAATGAACCAGTTGTCCAAGATGGTTCCTAAAAATTCCACCACAACCCGACTCACCCGGTGATCCAGCTGAAGAAGTATCTGTGTTGACTTTCAACCAATTTATCGGAGGTGGAGTCCAATGAACCGGAATATTCCTAGGGGCTGTGTGAAGCCGCGGCAGCAGTGCAAGTTGAGCTAGAATACCCCTTTCGACCAAGGAATTCCAAATTGCGCCAAGACCAAATTTATCCGTTTGTCTAAGGACGGTCCAAAGTTGATGTAAAGAGTGATGTATATTTTGTTGAACATCATTAAAAATCGCATTACATCTTGTAGTCCAAACTAGCTAAACAACATTCACCAAAGATGAATTCCACAAATATTGAATTTGCGAACTAAAGCGATGAACCATGTTCGAATTTAATGTCGTAATTAAATCCAAACCTACATCAAAAGAGCGACCAAATAAAAATCTGATGCTATTCCAAAGTTTCCATAAAAAAGGACATTCAACAAATAAATGATTTCTACTTTCACAATCATTACGACAGAGCGAACAAATAGAGACGATGTTAATACCTTTTCTTTTGAGAACATCATGTGTGGAGATGCATCCCGCGATTGCTTTCCAGCAAATAATCGAGTGATAAGGTGCTATAGATGAATGCCAAATCTTTTTGAAGATATCCAATCTTTCTGCCTGCGAATTCATCCAATAATAGAACAATTTTGTGCTAAAAACTCCGTTGATTAAGGGCCACCAAGCACAATGATCACCTTGACTAGTTGAGCTGGAAATTATTGTGATTCACACTCTGACTGCTGCCGGAATCATTGCTGGAAGGGCTATCCAACCATTACTTGAAAAGAAATCCCCTACCTTATCCGTTAAGGATAGTCTTTCTTGACGATTTAATCCCATTTGTTCCGAAACGAGAGGCGTTAGCCAATACGAGTTCCAAAAATTCATATTCGAGTTCTCCCCAATGAACCAAGTAATGTTCTCACGAAGAACCCCATACACCTCCCGAATGGAGCACCAAATGCTGAAATTCGATAGCTTAATTTGTTGGACATCATTGCAAATAAAAGCTTCCGCAACATGTTGAAACACATACTATTTCCTTAAATAACACCCCATGCTATCTTAGCTAAGAATGAAGTGTTGATGCCCGCAATTTTCCTTAAGCTGAGCCCACCTATCGCAGTAGGAGATGTGCACATTTTCCATGGGGTAGCCATAAGTTTTTTCTTATCGATTGAACCGATCCACACAAAGTTCTGAGTAGCTCTTTCAATCTCCTTTAAGAGAGAGGTCGGCCACTTGTAAACTGAAAACGAGTGCATTAAAGAACCACAAATGACAGATTGGACAAGCATGATTCGGCCTGCCATTAAAAGACTACTACTAGCCCAACTCAAAAACTTGGTCAATATTCGATGTATGATTGGTTATAAAAGAGAGGTGCTTGGAGCTACTCAGAAAAGCGGAACACCCTAATATGGGAAGGGTAATTCCCCTATCTTAATGCCTACGATTGCTGCCAAATGCTCCGCACGTAACCCCGTCACATTATCACTGAAGAAAATGCTCGACTTACCCCAATTGACACGCTGCCCCGAGATTTTACCATAGAGGTTAAAAGTATCTCTTGAAACTGCCATATTGCTCAGACTAGCAGCACCAAAAAGAAGAATATCATCAGCATAAAGCAAATGAGAAGTGAAATACTCACTAGTCATGTAGCGAATCTGGTTCAAGTTGCCAGCGCTAACCAATGAAGAAATCGCCCGACTAAGAAAATCTTCAGCAATGCAAAAGAGAAGAGGAGATAATGGGTCTCCTTATCGGACTCCTCTAGCACAACCGAAGTAGCTACGCGAACCAACTAGAGTGAGAATAGAGATTCTCGCTGAGTGAAGAATACTATGAATCTAATTCGTAAAAGTGTTCAAGAATCCAAAGCATCTAAGAACTTCAATTAAAAAGTTCCAATTTAACGCATTAAAAGCCTTCTTATTCCCTCCTGGCATGAACAGTGAAGTATGTTAACCCTCTCGGAAGCCATAGCAATAACTTCATAGATGTTTCTTCCACGAGCAAATCCAAATTGGTTCGGCGAGATAATGCGCGAAACAATGATTCCCAAGCGACCAGCTAGGATCTTTGTGATAACTTTGAACACAAAATTCATCATGGTAATCCGGTGAAAGTCTTCAGCTCTCACGGCTCCCTCTACCTTTGGAATAAGGACCATTATACTCGAATTAATACCTGGTAGCATGTATCCAATATCGAAGAATTAAAAAACCTTACATAGATGCGATACCTGGGAACCCTATAGCCCCTGCCAAACCCCTGCTACGCCACCACAACACTATCGGCAGACCTTCAGCCAATCATCATCACCCCATAATCCCCCCTCCTCATTCCCGTAACCATTCACACAAAAACCCCTATCAAATATACCACCACAAACACCACAGAACCAAAGATCTATTTTGATAATTTTCTGAACTCTCATGATGCCCGGCTATGCGATCTGTATTTGCAAAATATGGAGTTCATGGCTTCGTTTACATCGCACGCAGAAGGAACAGTAAGAATTTGAATTTCGATTTCCTCTTGATCAATGGATCACTTCCTTTTCACGAGGTACTTTATCAGATGAACGTGGTCTATATTGGAAGAATCAAATTGCAGGCCTTCAGAGCAAGATTCAATTATATTTCGTGATCATCTCCCCCTAGTTTCAGATCGAATCCGCTGATAACTCTGGAACATAAGCCAGATTTTCGTGATTCACCGAGAGGAGAAAGATTGTATGCAAATGTAGTGGAGAACAAAGGGATTTCAATCGATGTGTCCAACATGAATCAATCACAGGTTGAATTTTTTACCCTATTGTAATTGTTGATGTGCCTTAGTTCAAAAAGCATTGGTTCATGCAGTGTCACATTATAAAGATAATAATCTACTACATTTATATCTTGTGTGCTGTAATATGAGTATAATATCCATTGATTGATAATCATAAATGTCCCAAGTCTGTTTTAATCATGGGATTGAATGAAACGAAAGACTTGTATGTTGGATGATCTATAGCAATGTAGTTGCATGTTACTTGGTAAAGTAGATCATGAACATGGGCACATGTTGAAAACATAGGGCTGAACCGATCCACATAGCAAAGTCACATGGTTGTATGTCATAGACAATTTGCTAAGTAGGTCTCAGTTATCCTCGGACTTGATTTCAACTTATTATGGATGTGGAATTGAGTATGCT
>CATIWQ010791755.1:0-11319 GCA_949673415.1 Euphorbia schlechtendalii
AGGCTAGGAAATTAGTTAACCAACTAATTCATTTTTCACAACAACCAGGAATTCTACAATATGTGAAGAAAATACAATCAGAAATTCAATTGACTGTCCATAAGGAAGATAACGAAGTTACATCACTAGCATTAACTCCTACATATAATATCTTGACAACAACTTGGTGTGCCTCAATGGATAGATGCAATGGTGATAAAAATTAGCTACGAATAATTAAAAGATTCTAGAAAGAACAGATAGTGATAAAAGGTTGAATTTGATAATGATTAGTAACTTGTTCAGCTTACTATCAAAACAATGATCATAGAAGGCATAAAACTCTTTCTCTTTTCCTTCAATATAGAACATGATGGTGAGCTAACAGAGGATGCTAATGTTCAGGATGTAAACAGATGCAGTTTATTACCAAAGTCAATAGTATCTATATTTCTAATAGAGGAATGTCATTAAACTCAATTTTGCATTAAATTTAAGAACAAATAAATAGTGTACCCTATATAGATTACTCTAGAAGAATACAAAACATAATTCTATGGATCAACTAATTTATTTTAATAATGAAATCAAAATTGAGAATCGATTAACCTAATTAATAAATTGAGCGAGATGATGGAGAGAATTGAAGGTACCTTAAAAATGAGGTAGGGATTGAACCAAACCTCATCGCCAGAAGGGATAAAACGATGGAGGAAAGAAGGCTTCAGATTGGTGAGTGGATTTGCTGCAAGAAGACCCGTCTTGACCGAAGGTTTCTAAAGCAGCTTGTAATACTCATTTATAGCTTTAATAAGTAGTGCTAGCATTCCCTGGATAATCAAAGTTACCACTATCATTAATAGAAGCAACAATCATATAAATAAGAGAGGAATTAAAGATTCACACAAGTAGAGTTGCAGAATTTGGCATAGCATCATCTGAGGTGGTGGTGGCATCGCCTGAGGTGGTGGTAGGACTGAAATTTGAGATAGAGGGAAAATGTAGGGTTTTGTCGTTTGAAGATAGAAACCAAAGAGAGAAGAATCGAGGTGACAATTCTAACTTTTTTTAGAGTTTTAAATTGTATTTTATTTGGTAATAATTTTTGTCCAATAAATGGGCAGGAGATCAGCCTGCCACTTATTTTCACTATTCATATGCATTTTTGCAATAATATAGAGGAAAGTGTTACCATCAAAAGTGCATTTTACATCCGTCTGTATCTATTGCATCACATTTCAAACACTTTTTCAATTGTATTGCAACAGATTGATTTTTTCATGAAAATTACAACACTTCGATGTAACACCAGGCATTTCTGTTACAACAGGCCATCTATGGCGTAGTGTGAGTCCAATATAACCTTTCTACCTTTATCATAGAGCTGGGCTACACTAAGCAAGTTGAACATTAGACCTTTGACTAGAGAAACCTCTTCAATTGAAGGAGAGACATCGATAACGCCATAACCTACAATCTTACCTTTTTGGTTATCTCCAATATTGACACTTCCATTTCTTTTGCGCTTTGATGAGATGAACTGGCTTTCATCTCCCATCATATTCCTTGAGCATCCACTATCCAAATACCACATTTGAGAGTCATCAGTGAATCTAAGGCTCAACTGCAAAATAGTTACGTTTTCTTAGGAACCCATGCTTTTGAATTGGGTCCTCCCTTGTTAGTAGTTCTTCAGTTTGACCAGTCATACTCATCATAATAACCATTTTTATTCCTACACATAACTGTGGCATGTCCAGCTTTTCCACAAAAACCATACACCTTTTTTGCTTTGGGCTAGCTCGCTTTCTTCCTCTTAGAGGAATTCTTCCTCTTAGAATTGCGAGTTTAGTTATTCAAAGGTTGACTGTTGGCTAGAGGAGGTTGTTGCTTCTTCTTCAAAGTTGTTACTTCAGCAGTCAACGCATCTAATTGCTAAGTGAGCTTGCTGTTAACACAGTCTTGATACTCAGCTTTTCCTTGAAGTAAGTGGATATCAAGAGATAAGGAAGCATAGTATCTTCCAAATCTTCACGTCTCCTCACTAGCTCCTTGATGTTCTTCATCAACTTATTAGTTTGTTTCATAACATCAAAGAGAGCTTGGGCAAACTCTTCCAAAGATAAGTGAATTTTAGGATATACCTCAGCTTTAAGAGCCTTTACCTTATTATGCTCAGCTTTAGAGTTAGCAGCGGATTGATCTCCACCGGAGGTAGATCCTGAGTATTCACCCTTTCAATCTTCAATGACCATTAGATAGAGATTGGTTGAATCAGTTGCTTCCTCATCAGAGGATGAGGATTATTCTTAATCACTCTAGGTTGAAGCAATTGCCTCATTCTTCTTGGAAAACCTCTTCTTGAATCTGTCCTTCTTCACCTTAGGATAGCTGGATTGGATATGGCCTTTCTCTCCACAGCCAAAGTATTTGATATCTTTACTTTGCTCCTTCTTAGGTCCTTCCTTAGCTCCATGCCGGTGCTGAGTTGACTTGATTTTAATGGGAAACTTCTTCTTGTTGAACTTCCAGTCCTTCTTAATGAAGCATTTGAAACGCCTAGTCAGAAGGGCCATTTTCTCATCAAAGTTGCAACTAGTGTACTCATAAGATGAATTAGCTTTCAGGATAATGGCTTTTCCCTCTCTTTCCTTACCTCGACTCCCCTTGGAGTAATCATAATACTTCCTCAAAGACATCTCATGAGTCAACAAGGTGCCTATCAGCTCATCATAGTTGTAGGTCTTCAGGTCATGAGCTTCCTCGATGGTGCTCTTCTTGGAGTCCCACTCTAGAGTAAGAGTGCGTAGAAACTTCTTTACGAGCTCCTCTTCAGTGAACTCCTTCCCTGATCACTT
The DNA here is from genome assembly GCA_949673415.1 of Euphorbia schlechtendalii. Taxonomy (NCBI): domain Eukaryota; kingdom Viridiplantae; phylum Streptophyta; class Magnoliopsida; order Malpighiales; family Euphorbiaceae; genus Euphorbia; species Euphorbia schlechtendalii. The sequence goes on from CATIWQ010791755.1 coordinate 2,838, forward strand.
CAGTTCATTAATGATGTTAATGAACCTAGTATTCATGCTTTGAATACCCTTACTACCACCCATGGAGAATATCTCATACTCCCTCAGTATGAGATTAATCTTTGACTCCTTGACCTTGTCGGTCCCCTCATAGGTAATCTCTAGCTTCTTCTAGATTTCATGTGTTGTCTCATATCCTGAGACCCTAGGATTTTTTATTTAATAATGAAGCTAAAAACCTTGTGTACCACTTTCCTACCTATAAGATATAAGTTCAAAATACGAACAGGTGTTGTCAGTACTGCTTATCAAAATAGAAAAATGGTGACCACTGCAAGTATACCGTTACGATGTAGTTTTAAAAGATATCGATCCCACAGGGAAGGACTAGCTCTAAAGATTAACAAGAAAAACGGAGTAAAGAAAATAAAATATTTTTGGATTTTAGTTGGGAGGATTAGAATGAAGAATGGATAGATATATGTATGGAAGACTAGAGATTCTAAATATATAGATTTTTCCTACGAAATAAGTATAGAAAAGAAAACATGCAAGTTCAACAAAGTTATTATGTTCACTAGACTAATTTAAAATAATCGGTTCTACTTAGTTAGATGTTCAATGATTCACCGCAGAGTAACACATGAAATGACTTTTCTAAATCTAGTGCAAATGAATTAAGACGATTATATAAACCTGGACAACAATATTACTATGCTTAGTATGGATCGCTCTCACATAGCCACATTTAGGAAGTTACCATTCCAAAAATGTTGGCCCACAAAACAACGTTAAAATCACAAATCCAGTAATTATACACAATCTTATTAACCCCGAAACTACTCTTAAAGTTAACTCCAAAGCATATAACTTGGTTAATATAAAAGACTCAACATGAAATACACATTATGACACATAGACATATCATAAACTTCGAAATAGAAAGTATAAGTATAGAGAAAAGCCAAGTTGTAAGGTATGCAAGTGAAAGTTAAAGTTAATAGAACTGTATCCACTCTTTAATGGGAGTCGTCAATTCTCGCAATTCCTGCATCTGCTTTGAATTCGGTCACGGCCCATATAGAACCTTCGCTAGGATGCTATTCTTTGTGAATATCGAACAAACAAATGTTGAAGAACGAAAACTTTTATTGATAAGTGATTTGCAAGTACACTTATACAACAATCTCTCGAATATGTAGAGAAATCTAGTGGTCGAAACAAGGATTCGAATCACTTAAACATTTTCTCGCTAACAGTTATGAACGTAGAGAAAACTAAATAATTTCATTCTTTATCTACGCACACACTATATCTCACTTTTTCTAATTCCAATGCCACTTGCCATGAAATTTGTGATGTTTGGAGCCTTATTTATAGAGGTTGCGTCTATCCAAATGAAGAGTTTTTTCCATTGGAGAAAGATTGCATCACTTCATTGTGATTGGTTGAGAAGCTTTAATCTTTGTGGTTGGTTAACCTCTGATAAGTGTCTTTTCGTTGGTAGTTGATGGCGATTGATCATTCTTATCTGGCGATTAGTAGTTAAGAAGATTTGACAAAAAAAATAGTCCAAGTCGAGACCGTGATATACAAGTCATGACCGTGAATCTTTGTTTGACAATTTTCTGCTTCTGAAGTGTATCAAGTCCGACCGTGAATTATTGTCACGACCGTGAATTGTGTTTTTCTTCAGAATTCTTCTTGTAACTTCACCGATCTTCGACAACTTCGATGCTAAGCCAAATCTTTGAGTTCCACACATCTTTTCGCACCTTTTTCACTCTTTTTACATAGAATTCCACTTTAGATCATTTTACTCCCAAGATTTACCTAGTATCTGTATTTGCACCTAAAACAACAACATACCACGTGAAATCTTTTATATGAAGTATAAAAATGACTTAAACAATAGTGTTTAGTGTGTAAAATTATATTGATAATAAGTGTAATTATACACTTATTAGTGTGAGCATGGGATTTTTTACCAGCTCTCGCGTTCAATGATGGCGGCTTTTCAGGATATTAATCCTCGAATCACATTATTTTCGATCATTTGATGATCTTCAAATGGGTCCTCGTCTTCGAATTTAGAAAAGGTTTTTTTTTAATTTTTCCCTTTAAATTCAAAAATTAATTAACAAAATATAAAAATCCGAAAACACCATGGAAAATAGGATCTAGGGGGCCTACATCGCCAAAGGTGTGCGAGGCAAACCTCACCAAAAGGCTTCGACGAGGCAAGCCTCACCAAAGAGCTTGGCGAGGTATGCCTTGCCAGAGACTCTGGCAAGCTCGCCAAAGTTTTGGTGAGGAGCCTCACCAGACTTGCTCTGGCGAGCCTCCTTGCCTGAAAAACCTACCTTTTTTGGATTTTCGAGATTTTCCTATAAATAGTCAAACATTTTTGGATTGAAGGGGGCTCGAAAATTGAGAGAAAATTCTTCTTTTCAAAACAAAAAACAATGAAAAACACTACAACAAAAATATTTTCTTTTCTTCTAATATTTTTTTGGATCCAAAACACCTTGGATCCCAAACTTCTTCATCTTAAAATCAAACTTCTTCATCTTTTTTTCTTTAAAATATCCTCCGATATACTCGGCTCTAAAATAAATTTCAAACCCGAGTCTAATTATCTTTTGGGATAATAAATATTTATTTTTCCACATTAAACCACAATAACTGCAAAATGAACGAGGAACGCTCCCGGGGATCAAACGGATACGTCGAAGTGGATTCATACCGAAAAGGTAAGCCTCTAAGTTCCTGGAGTTGCTTTATCTCGTGTTTTCTATGTTGTTCTACATGTGCACCTAGGAATATTTTTATTTCTTTTATTATGTAAATAATGTTGTAATTTTCTTCTTCATCTTTATTTCTTTTTTTTATTCTTATGTTAGAATAGCCCCACGAAGGGAATAAAATATTTTCCCATATAACAGTCCTCACCACTTTACCATGCTGTCATTTTCACTAATAAATTGATCAACATAAGTGTAAATAAAAATGAACCAATTTTTATTTAAATTAACAACTTTAAATCGTCGATGTTTTAATTAGGCCGCACGGGCCTCGCTAAAATCAAATCTAACATACGTGCAATATCTTGTGCTAACCTTTGTGGGTGCAGGTTAGATGTATGCCTAGGATTTTATTTTCCTTCGGCTATGCCATATATTTTTGGGAAAATACAGTTAATAGGTTAGCGGGCGGTTACATCCCCCAATTTTTGTAATTTTTGTAATCTTTACTTTTCCGTATTTATTTTCCACATTTACTTAATGTTTTGTGGATAAGTTTACTGCTTTTTCTATACCCGAATCATGCATATAAACTCAAAAATATAATCTAAGCATGAATATGCACAATTAAGAAATACGGTTTTCTATAGATGTAATATAGTGTGATCACATAAGAAATAAGTAACTTATCTCGGACCCAAATCTCTGTGTCTTAGTGGGCCTTACCCCAGACGTTAAGCCTCACAGGACTCTAATTCGTAGAAAGAGCTAATTCAGGTGACGACTCCACACTAAGAGATGGTGGATTCGGGTTTGAACCAATCTAAAATGTTTTTGCTCTCTCTTTCAAACCTTTTCCAGGTTCCACGACCCGGTGCTTCTTTTTTCCAATCACCTCGGTGGACCATGCCTCTCATCTCCGTGCACTCTCGACCCACCGCTCCGTGTTGTCCGCTCACAGTGGTGACTCCGCTAGGGATTTTTCTAAAAACTTGTTTTTCAAAGGTTTTAGATTTTGGATAAGTGCTGAAATTTATTGACCACATTATTCCATTTTCTCTTAATTATGACATATTCATAATTCACATTGCAATAGAGGGGATTACCCCGAAAGTCTAAGTTACCCTATTACCACGAATCTTTCTCTTGTACTAATCTGCCTCCTTGAGAAAAGATAGTACTTGAGCGGGTGGACCACTTGTTGCCATATCGCATGTACCTCCCTCGTTAGAGGCTTGGTGTGTATTTTAGTGCAATAAGAACCTTCTACATCAGCAACACATTTACAGACCACATGTAAATAAACCATTGGCATTATCTCTAGGGTGTTACCCAACAAGCGACCATGCATTATATTTTCTTGCAGGTACGCTCCTTAGTATCTTCATGGTATTAAGATGAACCAAACATAGGATATAGACTAGCCAAAAACCCTACAAGCGGGAGTTTTATGGTTGGAAGTTTGGATGTTGCATGCTATGAGCTATGTGTATACTACTTTCAAATTGTCACTGAACAAATGTCATACTAACTACAAATTTTTGTGCAGAAACTTGAACGCACACACTCATGATATTAAATGTACATATCACGATACCAAACCAATATCACATACACTTAGGCACAGTTGACACTATAGATCGTGTCACCCTAGGATAACATAAAACCACTTAGGGACATCACTTACCCCTTTTTCAGTGAGATGTCTAATTGACATCCTGCTATTAGCCTACACATAGCAAACATACCTTCCTTTCACTATGTGATGTCCACTTGACATCCAACACTTAGCCCACAAGGGGGCAATAACATATCCTACACATCATCTTTGAGATGTTCACTCGATATCCAACTCACAGCCCTTCCGGGGCAATTATACACACTAAAAGCCCAAACGGGGGAAATACCTACCCAAAAAAATTTTTTCCCTACACAACGCGAACTTACTTCAAAAGTCTTACCTTACCAAATCTTCAAGGGTATACGCTTCACACCCGAATCATTCGCCCACACGAGGCAATAATTCATGTATCACCACATACCCTCAAATAGTGATGACCACATAGGTATTCAATAACTCCACCCTAATTGGGTGAAATTACCAAATCATTCATTAGGTAGCTACATACGGTAGTTATTAGGGTATGTTGCATTGCTTACCCGAAACAATTTTGACCTCCTCATTCCATGAGACCTAGTCATAGTACAAAACCTAAAACCATTAACCTATTACCTCACTTACGTCACTCATATTACGATGTTACACAGACATTGTACAAATCTCAAGTCTAACCCCCATGTCCACCTATTTTCATCTTTACCTAATGACTAATCTGTTTGTTTGAAATGGATTGACGTACATGTTATTTCACATCATGGCATGCTGTGAATGCAGCCATAACATTAAACAACTCACACATTTCTCACATCACGAGTCATGTCACAAATCTTACATGCACATCTGACCCTCTGCTTGTGTATCTTAGCTTGGAAAAGGCCTGCTCGATGCCTGGTCCAAATTTATCCAATTGTGGCCAATCTGAAGGGGGTTCCGTACACTGACTCAAGTGAGGACTTGGGTTCTGATGCATATTCAGTTCAACAAACGTCTTTCATGGCCAATCCATGAGAAGAAGGTAAGGGAAGAGGATCACCTTGTCCTTACGGGATAAAATTCTCAACAGTCATCGGTGAGCTCCAAGATTGCAGCTGCCTTGAATGCCTTTGCTAACAGCGAACAGCTAGCATCGCTTATTTGCTAAAACATTGGGAGGGCCCAAAATGCAGTGACTAGCCCAGAGGTCACCCTTAAAAATGTCAATCCAACAGGGGGACCTCCTACTTCACGCATGATTCCCCCAACTACCTTTTATCTTTTCAGGGCAAGACAAAGTCAGATGAACTAGAATCCATTCTTCCTTGGATAAACTATCCAGCCAGCATTCGCACTAGGGCCTTTCTACCAAGGAATGACCCAACACCCTATTCCTAACTAGAGTACATCGGTGGCCTCATAGTTTCAGGCACCTCAACTGCCCCATTTTGTGACATATCCTGAGGGGTAATGTAGCTCTTATCCAAGCGCAGGGAATGCCATCCTTCAACAACTAGGAATGGCAGAACTATGGCAACAGTTCCTGGCAACTCATGGTGGCCATCTAAGGAACACATACCTTGCACAACCGACAATTGGGGATGAAGACAGCTTGCCCCCAAACTTCGCAATGCCCTAGTTTGAGAAGTACATGGGATCTGGTGACCCGCGCACTCACTTGACACATTATCAAATGATGATGAGGGCATTAAGGGTCAGCGAACGGATGATGGCTAAGCTCTTCGTCGTCACCTTGGGCCACCCAGTCAATGAATGGTACAGCCACCTTCCGCTGGACATAGCCACTGATTAGAATAGCCTTGCACAAGCTATGCTGGGGCATTATGGTTTCAACTCTCAGATGGAAACCACGATGCAGCATCTGGAGGCTATAAGGTAGGAGTAGGGTGAGAGCTTTAATCCTACTATGCACACTGGATGGCCACACAAGTCAGGCTTAGGGCTCGCTGAAGTCTACCGGAGATGATAACCAAGCTTCTGGATGGTGCACTGCCATCATACAGGAACAAATTTGGGTTAGACATCTTCTCGAGCTATCAAGAAGTGTTTGAGAAGGTGGATAGGATGGAGCACTTTGAATCCATTGATACATCTGGGGAACACTAGCATCGATTGATATGTAATAAATTAGCTTTTAGCTACTTTGCCCACAAGGCTTTTTGAATGATTTTTAAATAATTGAACTTTGTTTATTTGCTTGATATTCTATCAATGACATCACACATTCTCATAAACATATACATAATGTTTTTAGCACAAGTGACACATCATTTCATGAAATTAATTTGGGTATAAATGGATTCCCCATAATAAAAGAGAGAAAGTGAGAAACATATACATGTACTTAGACAATGCATGATAGCAATTGCCTCATCATACAAGGATGAAAGATCAATGGAAAGATCTCCAAGCATGAAACGTCCACTGACTCAACCAAGAGAATGAAGCACGCAAAAATCAGAAGGATCGGAGCTAGAATAAGGCCAAAATGTCGACCAAGCAAGTTGCGACCAAATAATTGATGCAATGTCACAAAGAAGGAGTCAGATCATTGAACACGTCAACAACTCCATAGCAACCATTCATGAGACCAAATAACAGGAGCAATGCCATAAAGAAGGAGTCATATCTTTGAACACGTCAACAACTCCCTCACCACCATTCATGAGACCAAACAACCGGCGCAATGTCATAAAGGAGGAGTTAGATCGTTGAACACATCAACAACTCCATCACACCATTAACCACCATTTGTGGGGCAATCAAGCAATGATCGAAGCCCTAGAAAAGTCAAAATAGATGGCATAACACTAAAGATAAAAAGGAGTCAGATTGTTGAACATGTTAATAACTCCTTCACACGGCTCGCTACTATTTGTGGGGCAATCATCACACCATCAAAGGAAACACCGATGATCAAGACCCATTATCACATACAACTCAACCTAGTAAAGTGGCATGAGCACCAACCAATCGATCATAAATACTGAATGAGACAACAAATGAAGTCATGGACATGGACGATGACCGATCTATCAGATCAATCAAGTCTTACACAATTGCTATCACTCATAAGTGAAAGAAATAAATTGATAAAATGTAGTGCGAATAAAAATATAATTAGCCTATCAATTAACACTCGGTTAGTTGAACAAAAATTAGGGCTTCTTTTCAAAACACAAAAAGAATAGTCTACTGAGTTGAAAACCTTAAAAGGGCGGCTCAGGCAAAACTTAGGACATTTAGAGAACCACATTGTTTAGAAAACGTGAGAGGGCTACTCAATGAGAGGAGTCAAATCATTAGTGTTCGCCACTTTTCTACTGATAAGTTTAATAACTTTTACGCGAAGAGTTTGGCTAAATATCAACGGCGCCAAAAACTTGTTCACGTGAAGTATAGGTGTTGTCAATACCCCTTATCAAATAGAAAAATAATGATAACTGCAAGTATACAGTTGCGACGTAGTTTTAAAAGATATTGATCCCACAGGGAAGGACTAGCTCTAAAGAACAAATAGAGGAACGGAACAAAAGAAAAATAAAATAGATTATTTAATTGTGTAGGATTGGAATGATTGATGGATAGACAAATGCATGAAAGATTAGAAAAGACAAAAGTATATAGATATTCCCTATGAACAAGTATAGCAAAGAATTCATGCAAGGTCATCAAAGATATTAGTTCACTAGATTAATTTAACAGACTCGGTTCTAGACACTCAGATATTCAATTATTCACTGCAGAGCAACACATGGAATGACTTTTCTAAGTCTAGTACAAATGAATTAAGGCAATTATATAAACCTGGACAATGTCAATACTAGGCTTAATACGGGTCGCTCTCACATAGCTATATTTAGCAAGTTACCATTCCAAAAATGTTGGCTCACTAAACAGCGTTATATCACAGATCCAGTGATTATACACGATATTGTTAACCCCGAAACTACTCTTAAAATTAACTCCAATGCATATAACTTGATTAATATAAGAGACTCAACACGAAATACACATTATGACACATAAACATATCATAAACTTCGAAATAGAAATTATAAGTAGAAAGCAAAGCAAAGTTGTAAGGTATGCAAGTGAAAGCTAAAGTTGATCAAACCGTATCCACTCTTTAATGGGAGTCGTC
>CATIWQ010791993.1:0-19109 GCA_949673415.1 Euphorbia schlechtendalii
GACAGCTTCGATCCTAAGCCAAATCTTTAAGTTCCACGCATCTTTTTGCACCTTTTTCACTCTTTTTTCATAGAATTCCACTTTTGATCATTTTACTCCCAAGATTTACCTAGTATCTGCATTTGCATAAAAAACAACTACGTACCACGTGAAATCTTTTATATGAAGTATAAAAATGACTCAAACTATAGTGTTTAATGTGTAAATTTATCATGATAATAAGTGTAATTATACACTTATCAGTTTACCCAATATATCTTTTGATAAGAATCATGTATGTGATGCTTGTGTTAAGGGAAAGAATGCTAGAAATTAATTTTCTTATAATAGTGCTGTGACTACCTTGAGACCCCTAGAACTTTTGTGTCTATACTCGTTCAACCATCTTATCTTAATGGGAAAAGTATGCTTTTGTGGTTGTTGATGGTTACTCACGTTTTACTCTGGTCCGATTCATTCATCATGAGGATGAAACTTTTAATCAATTTGCTAGTCTATGTAAGAATCTTTTAATCTTCAAGGATATGCCTATTTCATCCATTAAAAGTGATCATGGTAAGGAATTCGAGAATAATTTGTTTAAATCTTTTTGTGATAAGCATTGAATCTCTCACAATTTCTCTGCTCAAGAACTCCCTAATAAAATGATGTTATTAGTGAGAGAATAATAGATCTCTTAAGGAGATGACTAGAACAATGCTCAATAAAAATGGGTTACCAAAGTAATGTTGGGTCGAGGCTATGGATACAGCTTGCTATATACTTAACCGAGCCCTGGTAAAACCTATCTTGAAGAAAACACCATATGAGTTATGGGAAGGGAAGAAACCAAATATTAGTTTCTTTTGCCCTTTTGGTTGTAAATGTTTTTTCTCAACAATAAGGACTATCTTGGTAAGTTTAACTCCAAATCCGATGAAGGTATTTTCTTTGGGTTAATATTCTCTTGTAAAGCTTATAGATGTTTAATATAAGAATTCTTAACATTGAAAAATCTATGCATGTTAATTTATATGAAACTAACCCTAACCCATACAAAAAAATCCAAGGATAATTTTGAGATACTTAGTTCACAAGAAAATTAACAAGAAACAATTGATCTGTCTCCATAAGAAAGAGGCAATGATGATCTTTATATTGAAGAACTTCATTTCCAATAATTTAAAGAAGATTTTCCAAAAGAAATGAGATATCACAAGTGTGATTCAAAGGATAATATCATTAGTGATCCTTCACAAAAGATGATTACAAGAACAACTAAGAGAAAACTTTAGAAATGTTGCATCTATCTCACAAATAGAGCCAAAGAATTTTGAGGAAGCCAAATTGGAAGAAGGTCGGCTTATTGCTATGGAAGAAAAGCTTGATCAATTTAAGGAAAATAAAATTTGACATCATGTTCCTAAAAAAGTGATCAATCGATTATTGGAACTAAATGGGTTTTTAAAATAAACTAATTAGTCTGGAAAGGGGTTCGAAACAAGGTAAGATTGTTTTCTCAAAGATATAATCAACAATAAGTCATAGATTATGATGAGACTTTTGCTCTGGTGGTAAGACTTAAATCTGTACGAATACTTTGTGAATATACATGCTATAAGGACTTCAAACTCTACCAAATGGATGTCTAGAGTGCCTTTCTTTATGGGTACCTCAATGAAGAAGTTTATGTCAAAAAACCACTAGGATTTAAGAATAGTTAGAATCTGAATTATGTCTACAAGCTCACTAAGGCACTATATGGACTCAAACAGGAACCTAGAGCATGATATGAAATGTTAAGTACATTCTTACTTAATAAAGGTTTCAACAAAGGTAAAGTTGATACTACTATTTTAAGTGAAGTTCTTAATAAGCATTCTTTACTTATGCAAATGTATGTAGATTATATTATTTTTCTTCTACTAATGAGAGTTTATGCACGGAATTTCCCGATGAAATGAGCAAAGAATTTGAAATGTCCATGATGGGAGAAATTGAACTTCTTTCTTGAATTACAAATCAAACAAGGAAAAGAAGAGACTTTCATATGCCAAATAAATTATACTAAAGAGCTTCAAAGAAATTTAACATGGACAACTCGAAGCATGCAAAGACTCCATGAGTATTACATGCTCACTTATGCGGATTTTAAAGGTAAAATGGTAGATACTAAGAAGTATTGCAGTATGATCAATTCACTATTTTATTTAACATCTAGTCTTCTTGAAATTTAATTGACAGGTATGCTTATGTACACATTTCTAGTCTAATCCCAAGGACTCCTACTTGAAAGTTGTGAATAGAATTCTTAGTATCTTGATGGTATTCAAGATATTGGGATATGGTATACAAAGGATAAAATTTTTAATCTCGTAGGTTATAATGATGCTAACTATGGTGGATGCAAAGGAGGAGCACTTCGAGGATATGTCAATTTCTAGGAGAAGCACTTATATCATGGTCAACTAAGAAGTAAGATATTGTGCCAATATCAACTATGGAGGTCGAATAAGTAGCCCTAGCTCAAAGTGTCTCATAAATTCTATGGATCAATCAATAGTTGATGGACTATGGTTTACAATATAATCACATTCCTATCAAGTGTGACGATCAAAGTTCTATCAACATCCCAAAGAATCCTACATAACACTCAAGAACTAAGCACATTCATATTAAGCATAATTTTATAAGAAATTATGTGCAAAAGGAGTGATTACATTGGAGTACATTCCTACTCAAGAGTAATTGGAAAATATATTAAAGCTCTAAATGAAGAACAATTCAATAAGCTAAGGATAATGATTGGTATGGGAAGATCACCATATGGGATATAAGCTACAAAATTGACAAACTTAGTTTATTACTCTTTCTAATATATTTTATATGGTATGATTATGTAACATTGAGTAAAACATTGCTATTGGATAACTCTATAAAATAGAGAAGATTGATCAATTAAGCTTATTTGTGTCGTGGATGAAGATTACATTAAGAAGTACTAACAAGAAGAAGTTTTTTATTGGAAAAGAAATTATGGGAAAAAATTGCAATTATGAGGAATTGGTGGCAAATTAAAAATTTAGAGGGAAAAGAAAATTACCTTTCCAAAAATTTAGGTTTGATTACCTCGATAGAATGTACAAATAGTTGTCACTTGAAAATATTCTTACTTTCTCCCCTCTCAAAGCCTGCGAAATTGAAAAACTATTGAAGTTACATTCAATATCCAACTTCAAAAGAAAAATCTAATTGTCATCCACCATACACCTCTTTCAAAGAAAAAATAAATGTTTTAGTAGCCTTAAGAGCTAGAAGTACCAAGAGAAAGATTGATTGAACTTTAAGATGGAAGAAATTAAAGAAAATCAAGCATTAATCAACTCTACAAAGATTCATTCATGTTAGTCTCGATTAGCTTAACAAACTCAAGAAAAGGGGGGTGAAGTCATATACTTGGTTTTTATGTAACCTTTTAGTTTATTGAAAATACTTAATTAAGTGTGACTAGTTTAGTAAAATGATGCAAATCTTTTTGAAATGTAGTGAGACATTTCATTATTCTTATATCTGAGTGTTGATATGTCATTATTCTTAGATCTGAGTGTTGATATGTAGACATTGCACACTAACAGATTTTTTCTTGGACCACATAATTATTCCTTTATGATCAAACAAGAATATTCCATTCTAGGAATAAAGGGTTAAAAGCATGTGCATTATAAGAAAGTAACTCGAATCACTCACCATACAGGTACAAAAGGTAAGAGGTTGAGTTTCACTTTTGTTTTACCGTGTTGAGTATCTCTACCCAGTTCTAGTGTTAGCTGAAAATGATAGTTTCTTTTATCAATGGGATTAGATAAACTAAACTTAGCTAAACGTAATTAACTCTTATTAAGAGCTAACTACTATATTGAGTTATAGATTAATGTCCTACTAATTTACATCATAAAAAACTTTAACTCTAGATTGATGAGCGATCCTTAAGTTGGGTTCAATAATCTCCCCCATTTTTTAGCAATGGAAAATCATACAGTAGCAAGCTATAATCCAACAAGGAAAATAGAATAGAGTACCTTGGTTGGATACAGAACTACCTCATGTTGAGTGAACTATTGAAACTGAGCTAAACTCCCCCATACTTAATGAATTCTTCTTTTCATGTAGTCTTCAATTAGTCAGCATCCAAGTCTTATTCTTTACTTGTAAAATAATTAGTATATATATTTCAACAAATATCAAGTTAAAGAGGTATTACTTTGATGATAAATATCTATAAATTTTTATAGGTAGTTCGAACAATACAAGTACAATGATCCCTGTACTGAGCTAAACAATTTAAAATATAAAAGATTACAAATAATTCAAGATTTATCTATGATGATATTGTTGATGTTGTTGTTTATGTAGATTGATTTTAAATGCTAGGTTGCTTTTCCTTCTTTTGAATCTCAGCTTTATCATCTTTAGGTGGAGGGCTTGATAAAGGGACCTTTCCCTCTTTCCTAGATAGTAGCTGCTGATAAAATTGAGATTGAGATTGCAATTGTTGTTGCTACTTCGTTGTGATGAAGTTATGTGCATCATTGAGAGCTTGCTCCTGCTTATCCCCTTTTGCATTTGCCTCTTGCATTTTTTCTTCATACCCTTCATTGATAGATGACATGGTGAGTTGAAAGCTTGCATGATTATTGGAAAAAATAGGGTCGATCTCAGCATGAAGTTGCTCTCTACCTGCATTAGTGAATCATCAGCCTTGTGCTCTTTAAGAATACATCACTGCTAAGCAAGCACATATAATTTCATCGAGGCTCATCTCCTAGAACATATGATGAATTATTTTGAGGATGTTTAATGAATCATCATCCACCATCGTTTTCTTAAAGAACTCCAAGATTATGTTAATCTTGGGGCACATGGTTGTGCACGCAGATGTTGTTGCCCTCAGCATCCTCAAATCATCGATGTTTCCTTTAAGAAACTCTTCCAAGTACTTTTAGATAGTTTGATCTTTACATGTAGCAGAGGCTCGTCATCCTTGATAATAACATTCTTTATCTCCTTTAGATATAGCCCATCTATGCCCTTCAAAATTTCATCCTTGGCATCCTTTATTACTTTCTCCGTAGCTGTGTTGGTCTGATAAAATAGGACATCCCTGAACTTAATATTCCCTACCACCAATATCTAGAATTTTGATAGTGTCCTTTTCTCAATCATTTACCACTAGGGAATGCGTATTATTTTCTTGATGATTAACCTTAGCAAACAACACCTTAAAGCCTAAATTTGTATTTCTCCTTAGTTGAGTTTTCTCTTTACCAAAGTTGAAGAACTAGGAATTATGCACATCTCCTAACTTAAAAAATTTGGTTAGCTCTCGATTTGCTTCATCTAGCATTGGCTTTAACTAGGTTAACACATCATTGCTTATCACAAAAAAAGAAGGACTAGTAGAAACTACTTCAGTAAGTCTTGCTTAAAAGTTAAAAAAACCTAGTTTGAATAGTGTCCATGCTCTCAACCAATCCCTTTGCACTCTCCTTCACTAGATGTACCTTGATGGTCTGAATATCTCTAATAAGATTCTCAAATTCTTCAAAATATATCATATCCTTAGGTAAAGTAAGTAGATGGCCTTAGCTGAGCAGGTAGTGGAGCTTTCTCCATCAATTTATCTAGAATAATTATTCAAGTTATATCAACATCTAGCTCAACATCAAGTTTGAGAGACTTGTAAAATTACTTTATAACCTCTCTCAATTGTTACTTAAGAGCTACCTTGTGTATTGTGTTGGAATCCGAAGTGATTTCCTCCATAATAAGAGTTAGGCTTAATGCATCACTAGGTACCTGAACTTGTCCCAAAAAACTTACTGCCCTCCTGAACTTTCAAAGTGACCCCGTAACTCCCTCAAATTTATAAAAGTGCACCACTTTGCTCCCTCAGTGCCACGTGTCAACTTCTTATTGGAGGGAGAAAATCAGAAAAATTATATCTTTGAAAAGTCAAACCAACCAGAAGATGACACATGGTATAGAGGGAGCAAAATGGTGCATTTTTTAAAAGTTGAGGGAGCTATGGGATCACATTGAAAGTTCAGGGGGGCAGTAGGTTTTTTAGGACAAGTTCAGGAACCTAGTGATGCATTAAGCCTAAGAGTTATTATCCATGGTGTAGAAGTAGTTAGAACTACATTCTTTATCACTACATGACCATGATGAGCAGAGTTCTTAGTACTCTAGCCTTGCTGAGCGTAGTTCTCAATAGAAAGATAGAATTGAGTGTGGCTCTCAATATTAACCTATCAATCAACCACAGCTAAGGTGTTTTGGGTAGAAGGGGGAAGAGGAGTACTGTTTGCAGTTTGTGTAGTTTGAGTGTTTGTTTGGTTAGGAATGGTAGTGGAGGTTTTTGATGGAGGAATGGTTTGAGTATTTGAAGGTTGTGATGAAGAAGGGATATTGTGGCTAGTAGGAGGAGTTTGGTTAGAAGTGGTGGTATCTCCTTGATCATGAAGATCTTTATTTGCAAGAATGATGTCAGATGAAGAATGGGTAGGTGAAGAAATAGTTGAGAATGTAGATATATGTTAGGACTTACATCTTGTGAAGGAGATGGAAATTGGTGTGGTTCTGGTTATGGATGATCTTAGACAGTCTCTTGTTGATTATCCTATTCAAATTGGTTAGCAACTCCTTCCTTATCAGAAACATCAATTTTTATTGTTTCTGCCTCAACAAACTTAACAACTTCTTCCTATATTGCAACTAGGTTATTGGCCTCCACCTTAATAGCATCCCTAGCCAAATCCTCTTGCTAAACTGAGGTGTTGACATTTTCTTTAGTAGATGCAGCTTCTTATTCTATATTAAAACTACCTTCACTAGCTTTCTTTCACATGTTCCCTCTTTTCTTCCTCACTAGCTCAAATTTTAGTTCATATGCAACTTCTACACTTGCAACCTCGTCTTCCGGAATTAATCTTGCTTCTACTTTTCTCTTCTTTGTTGCTTCCTCAACATCTTGTTTACTCTATTGTCTTCCTCTCTTCTTAAATTCAAACTTCTTTGGAGCTTTAACCTTCTTACTCATAGAAAATTTAGCCTTGCTAGGACTCTCCACTATATCCATCTTCAATGAAGTAAGTAATTTCCCAATTGGAAAATCAATTTCATCAACTACTACTTCTACTCTCCCCCTTACCGTAGCATCTATGGGAGCCATTCCCAGCACCTTCTCAAAATCAATATCCATATCCTCTACTAGGATGTCATCAGGGATGATTTTAGAGGATATCCTTCATCTCTATCCCATTAGCAACTACAATCATTATGATTAGACTGCCATAATGCTGGTAGTGGGTTACCTTTTGCATATGGTTGATAAACAACATCAGAAAATTTATCTGCTTCCCATGGATGATGTGATAGGCAAGAAATCTTTTAAAAATAGAGCAGCTTAAAAGAAAACCAGTCTTGGGAGCCAAGATTCTAGTAATGATCTTGTAAGCAGCTCTCCCTTTCCAATATACAACAATCACCATTATTTCACCACTCACCCAATATTCTAGGTGCTCAAACTCTTTTAGGATGACTATGAGTGCTTCGTCCCCTACTCTCTTTAGTTTTGTCCCCTTCAACTTCATCCCTAATAGATTGGCTATTAGCTTGGGGGTAACATTGATGGATCTCCTATCCACTGAAGTCATCAACACGTTAGGCATCCCTTCAACAGAGTGGAGATGAGTGTAAATATGTTGCATCACCTTTGGAATACCAAAAAAATCTAGGTTAAGAAGAACCCTAAAGCACTAATGCTTCATCTAGGTGCTTAAGTGTTCATCACTAGAAGCTATACTTGTTAGACATGATGTATGCCCTAGAGGTAATTATGGCAATATATCTTTATTAGCTATAATGTACAAATAGTTTTGAATTATTATTAATATTAATTAAGGCATCTTTATTGCTTATCAGTGCTTTCAATTTATTTATGTATCTCGCTGGTATCATATATGTATAGTATTAAATATGTATATGTGCATTTATGAGACAAATTCCATGACTACTTCATAGCGTAAAAGTGTGAGGACATAGTGGGAGCTATGTAGTGTGAGAACTGTACATATGTGTTACTATGAATAGTCTAAATATCCCTAGTTATAGTTTCATTGAGGCTGGACATCAATGAAACGGACAAACTAACATATGTAGGCTTGCTCCTTGGATTAGATCCAAGCAGTCGATCTCACGAGCTGAAGGTGGTACCTTGAGTTAACACATGAATGTATTTGGGTGATACATTGGAGACCGCTATAAGATAGACACTCGAAAATACATATATCCATGTTTCGGTATCATTCTTATTGCAGTAGCAGTACAAGTTTCCTCAAACCTGAGATACTAGTTACCTTGTATAGGAGTTTTTATACTTTGGGTCATACTTATTCATATCCTAGCGATTAGGATGATACGTGTGATTACGAGTATAGTGATGATCACATGTTGTTAAGTCGAGTAATCAAGATGGGATCCATTGCTCATTATATAGTGATATAATGTGAGATATACCTTAGGACCCCTTGTTGAAGTGATACACTCATAAACCTCTGATCAAAGTATAAGATTGACAGAACAGGTTTCTTGTCAATCTTGATACATAATGGTCGAGTGGTGTTCTTCGTGAACAAGTCAAATACCAGGATGGCTACGGCTATTACATGAGTGGAGACTTAATCCAAGCTCAATAAACTGAAAGGTACTTAACCTGATGGAAGGAGTGTATTGTATTAGTTACTACTGCAGAATCGGATCAAGTCACAAGCATGTGATGTTCCAAGTATTATGGGATCATACGCCTTTGCTAGAAAGCCCATTTAATCATCTAGAGCTATCGGGTTCTATATCAGTCTGGAACACTGAGCCTAAAGGTTCCCGAAAGGGAAGTCAAGTTTATGTTAACCTCTAGCGGTTTTATACTTTGGAATCCTATGAGGTCACACACTTTGGGTCTTTATTGGACTAAGTAAAGAACCTATAAACTAGGTCTATGCCGAGAATATCTGATTGTCGAATTCATTAGAAGAAATATTAATTTGTTGGACCGAATTAATAATGAAAGGGAATAAAGAGAAAATAGGGAAAATTACATAGAGCAGAGCAAGGAATTTTTTCCTTTGCGAGTGGGGCCCAAACAAACATGGGTTGTTCGAAGGTAAAGGTTTAAAACCCATCAACAGTAAGGTAAAAAGTGTGGATATTGAAAGGAGAAGCCCAAAGGAATATGTTTCGTGTGCGGAAGGCCCGGACATTGGAAACGTGAATGCAAAGCTCTGATTTTTGAACAAATGAAGAAGAAGCCAAGTGAGACATCTACTTCTGTTATATTCATGATAGAGAGTTTCTCTACAGTTCCCTATGAGTCTACTTGGGTATTAGATACTAGTTTTGGTACTCATATCTATACTTCTGTACAGGGATTGAGAATAGTAGGAGGCTTGCAATGAGGGAAATGAACCTAAGAGTTGAAATGGAGCGCGGGTTGCTGCAATAACTATAGGGACATATAGCCTTTGTTTGCCTAGTGTCCTAGTTTTAGTTGTGAACAATTGCTATTATATTCTTTCTATCACTAAGAATATTATTTATGTTGCACTTTTAGCAACAGAGGGATTTGAAATTTTATTTACTAATAATAAATGGCAATTTCAACGTGATAATATTCTTTATGCTTGTGGAATATATTTGGATGGCATTCATGCTCTAGATACTAAAAACCAAAATTCTAAATATGAACATTGTTAAGAAATCGAGATTAGATAATGAGAAATCCTCATACTTATGACATTATCGTTTAGGCCATATAAATGAGACTTGCTTAACTAAGTTAAACAAATGTGGAGACTTAGGCCCAATGGAATGGGAGTTCTATGGTGCGTGTGAACCTTGTTTGAAAGGGAAGATGATTAAGAAACCTTTCAAAGGGAAGGGACAACATGCCACTAGTACTTTGGAAATAATACATTTCGATGTATGTTGTCTAATGAGTGTTAAGATACACGAGGGTTTCATTTATTTCATAATCTCTATCGATGATTACTCGTAATATGGTTATTTGTACCTTATGAGGCACAAGTATGAAAGTTTTGAGAAATTCAAAGAGTTCAGAACCTATGTAGAGAAAGAGCTTGGGAAAAGTGTCAAGACCCTTCGATCTGATCGAGGTGGTGAATACTTAAGCCAAGAGTTTCAGGACTATCTAAGGGATAATGGTATTTTATCCCAATGGACACCTCCTTATACACCCCAACACAATAGAATGTTAGAAAGGAGGAATCAAACCCTACTAGATATGGTTTGGTCCATGATGAGCCAAGCAAAACTTAACAGATCCTTTTTGGATTATGCACTTGAGAGTGTAATTTATATTCTAAATAGAGTGCCCTCTAAATCAGTTGATCAAACTCCATACGAATTATGGTATGGTAAGAAACCCGCTCTTTCTCACCTACGAGTTTGGGGATGTCCCTCTTACGTAAAGAGGACGAGTTCAAATAAGCTAGGTGCTAAGTCTGATAGATGTTTGTTTTTAGGTTACCCTAAGGAGACTATAGGGTATACCTTCTTTGATCCCAAGGAACAAAAAGTTCTTATTTCCAAAAAGGTTCAATTCCTCGAGAAGGAGCATATACTTACGAAAGCTAGTGGGAGAAATCTTGAGATAGGCACTCAAGAAGATTAAATAGACAATCAACTAATTATACCTACACCTGTTACACAAGATAGTGTAAGCATGGAACAACCTACTATAACATCGACATTGCGTAGGTCAGGCCAGGCTTCAATCGCTCTCGAGCAATACGGGTTTTTCCTCTCTAATTATAAACATCTCTTCCTTATAGAAGATGATGAACCCAAGACTTACAAGGAGGCAATAGAAGGCTCAGAATTTGACAAATAGCTTATAGCCATGAGGTCGGTGATGGACTCCATGTATGAAAATCCAGTCTGGAGCTTGATTGATGCTCCAAGTGGGATTAGGCCCATAGGATGTAAGTGGGTTTTTAAGAAGAAAATTGACATGGATGGTAACATAGTTACCTATAAAGTAAGGCTGGTTGGAAAAGGGTACAATAAAAATGAAGGCATTGACTATGATGAGACCTTTTCACCAGTGGCCATGCTAAAGTCTATCAAGATACACCTTGCCATTACCGCTCATTAAGATTATGAGATTTGGCAGATGGATGTGAAGACAACATTCCTTAACGGTAATCTGGACATGGACGTCTTTATGGCATAACCCAAGGGTTTTATATCTAAGGATGGCCCAAAGGTATGCAAGTTGCAATCCATTTATGGACTTAAGAAAGCATCAAGGAGTTGGAATATTAGGTTTGACGAGACAATTCGAGAAATTGGTTTTGTGTCAAATGCTAATAACCCCTGTGTATATAAGAAGGTTAGTGGGAGTGCAATCATTTTCCTTGTATTATATGTCGATGACATATTACTGATATGAAACGATATTCTTTTTCTTCAGATAGTTAAGTCATGGTTCTCAAAGAAGTTCTCCATGAAAGACCTTAGAGAAGTAGCTTTTATACTTGGTATAAAGATCTACCGAGATAGATCTAGAAGGTTGCTAGGTCTTTCACAAAGTACATACATAGACAAGGTTTTGGCTAGATTTAACATTGAGCAGTCAAGAAAGGGTTATCTTCCAATGTCTCACGAGATTAACCTTTCTAAATCTGAGTGCCACAGAACATAAGAGGAGAGATTGTGCATGAATGGAATACCCTATTCCTAAGTTATAGGTTCCATCATGCATGCTATGGTATGCACTCACCTTGACATCTCACATGTATTGAGTATCACGAGAAGATTTCAATCAGTCTGAGAAGGATGATTATAATTCCTAGTCAAGTTATGTGTTTATGTGAAATGGAGGGGCAGTTGTTTGGAAAAGCTTCAAACAAGATATGACTGCCATTTCAACCACGAAATCTGAGCATTTAGCTGCTTCAGAAGCAACTAAGTAATCCATCAAGCTTAAGGGATTCATTAGTGATCTTGGTGTGGTGTCCAGCATTACAAATCCAATAGCTGTCTATTGTGAACACAATGGGGCTATTGCCCTGTCAAAGGAACCACAATTTTGTCATAGAAACAAACATATACTCAAAAATTACTATCTCATCCAAGAGATGGTAGCCATGAAAGATATAAATTTAGAATACATCCCGATGGATAAGAATCTAGCTTATGGGCTAACTAAGCCATCGACTCAAGTTAAACATGACTAGAAGCACATGGGTAATTGGCTGTAGTGTAAGTGGGAGATTGTTAGACATAATGCATGCCCTAGAGGCAATTAGGGCAATATATCTTTATTCGCTATAACATACAAGCAATTTCGAATTATTATTAATAATAATTAAGGCACCTTTGTTGCTTATTAGTGCTTTTGATTTATTTACGTATCTCGCTAGTATCACTTATGTATAGTATTAAATATGTATATGTGCATTGATGAGATAAAGTCCATGACTACTTCATAGCGTAAAAGTGTGAGCTTTGTGGTGCGAGAATTGCACATACGTGTTACTATGAATAGTCTAAATATCCCTAGTCATAGTTTCATTGAGACTGGACATCAATGAAATAGATAGACTAGCATATGTAGGCTTACTCATTGGATTAGATCCAAGCAACCGATCTCACGAGCATAAGGTGGTACCTTGAGTTAACACATGAATGTATTCAGGTAATACATTAGAGACCGCTATAAGACAGACACTTAGAAATAACTATATCCATGTGTTGATATCATGTTTTATTGCAATAGCAATACAAGTATCCTCAACCTGAGATACTGGTTACCTTTGGTAGGAGTTACTATAATTTGGATAATACTTATTCATAACCTGGCAATCAGGATGATACAGTTATTACGAGTATTGTGATGATCACATGTTGGTAAGCTGAGTAGTTAAGATGGGATCCATCACTCTTGATATCGTGATATAATGGGAGATGTACCGTAGGCCCCCTTGTTGAAGTGACACACTCATAAACCACTTATCAGAGTATAAGATTGATAGAACGGGTTTCTAGTCAATCTTGATACATAATGGCCGAGTGGTGTTCTTCGTGAACAAGTCTAATTCCAGGATAGCTACAGCTATTACATGAGCTGATACTTAATCCGAGCTCAATAAACTGGATGATACTTAACCTGATGGAAGGAGACCATTGTATTGGTTACTACTACAGAACCGGATCAAGTCACAAGCACGTGACATTCGAAAGTATTGGGGGATCATACACCTATGCTAAAAAGCCCATTTGATCGTCTAGAGTTATCGGTCTGGAACACTAAGCCTAAACGTTCCCGGATGGGAAGCCAAGTTTTGGTTAATCTCTAGCGGCTCTATACTTTGGGATCCTCTAAGGTCACACACTTTGGGTCTTTATCGAACTAAGTAAAGAACCTGTAGACTAGGTCTATGCCAAGAATATCTGATTATCGAATTCGTTAGAAGAATTATTATTTTGTTAGACAGAATTAATAATGAAAATGAATAAAGAGTAAATAGGGAAAATTACACAAAGCAAAGTAAGGGAATTTTTCCCATTGCTAGTGGGTCCCAAATGAACATCGGTTGTTTGAAGTGAGGCTTGCGTGCTTGCCCTATTAGCTAAAGAGCTCGTGGGCCACTAGCATATGGTGTAAGGGCTTAACTTTCAATAGGCGTGCGGGTTAGCCAGCGGGTCCTTGTGACCCGCGCGGCTTTCTTGCTAAGGTGGAATGGGAATATTCCCATCCCACCTAGTGTTTGAGGGGGAGTCTGACACTCCCCCTTTTTCCCTATATATAACCCTCCAACTCTTCTTTATTCCACACTTCAACTCAGATTTTCTCTCTAAGTTTTACATCTCTCTCTTCGTTCATTGTGTGAGGTCCTCCACGAGTTTCTCGAAACAAACAGAGAATTCTTTTGAAGGCTCTTTCTAAAGTGAGCCTTCTCGGTTTATTTTTGGGTTGGTCTTTGAGCGGTCTAGCAGTTGCTGTTTACTAATGGGTTCTTCGTCAACAAGGTTTTGTTTGGTGAAGATCTATTTGGATCAATCATAGAGGCTATCCTAGTTTGGAAGCTCATGCCAACAATGTTCTACTGAATTACTCTAAGGGAATACTACTACCAAAGAAAGAGAAAGCACACATCAATAGGTAATGTTCTAAATTTAGATGCTAGGTTTCTTTTATAATCTTTATAAACCTAAAAGCATTTATGGAACATTTTAACTTAGATTACATCAATCATGACATGCTTAGAAGATCCTTAGGTTAATTTTAAGTTTTGAAATTCCGCCTTGCAACATTTTCATGTTCAATTACTATCTTGATTAACAACAACACCCACATTAACTATGTACGGATTGTCTACTTCCTTTCTTAATTTAGTCTTCCACCCAACTAGAACATAGATTTGTACCTTCTTAAATAGCATCTTGTCTGACTTCCTCAATCCAATCACTATATTTTTCTCCACATCACTTTTGAGAAAAATATTCCATCTTCAAGAGTTACAGATTCCTAAGCTTGATTTGATGGAGAAGATGCCAATGTTTTCATAAAGAGATGAAAGAAAAACTTTAAGAGATTTTTCTTTTGCTGTTATGATCAAGATTCAGAATATGTAAGTAGTTGTTCTCCTTCTTCAGTTTTCCTTTTATACTGAGAAAAGCCTCTCTCCGCTACATGTTACCCTTACATTGCATGATCAAAAGCAATTTATTATATTAGACATAGCTTTACACTGCCTTACTATTTTTACCTTAAAATGCGACGTTTAGATAAAATTTGAAGTGTTCCCATAGTACAATTAATATTTAAAATTAATTTCAAATACTAACTTGTAAAATGAAAATTTATTCAAATACCAATATAAGAATTTGAGTAAAGTACTTATCACCTGATTAGTTTAACTCAACAACAAATATGGCCAGCACGATAAACCTAGATATCCCTTAGATTGGATTTATCTTTCTAATTAGCTACCTTAAGTGGTTAAATTATTCCTTTGCAAGCATCTTGGTAAAATATCATGTCACTATTTTTGTGATGGAACATATTATGATTTGACATCTCCCCTTAGCACATGATCTCTTATTAAGTGATGTCTTATATTAACCTGCTTTATTTTCCATGTTGAACTGGATTCTTGGATATGTCTATAGCGCTCTTGTTAACACACATAACTTTTGGGAATTTAGAATTTATACCATAATCCTATAGTTGGTGCTTAATCCATAGCAGTTATGCTACACAACTTCCTACTGCCATGTACTCAGCTTCCATAGTGCCGAGTGCAACAAGAGTTTGTTCTTGTTGTACCATGAGACTAGATATTCTCTAAGGAAATGACATACACTAGTGGTGATTTTCACATCAAGCTAGTCTCTTCCATAGTCAACATCTGTGTATCCTCTAAGGGTATAATCTGGGCTATTTGGATACCATAGTCTTACATTAATAAATCCTTGCAAATATTGGAGAATTCTATTAACAGTTTCTAATTAAGATTTTATGGGTTCACCTTGATAAGGAGTATAATAATATAAAGAGTATTGAACATCATGCCTATTAGTAGTTAAGTAAAGTAGGGAACCAATTATACCTCTATAGAAGAAACTATCTACAGGCTTATCAGCTTCATCTTTACTTAAGATAATATTTATGGCTATAAGATTTGACGTTGGTTAGCTTGCTCCATGTAAACTTCTTCAGGAATTCCTAGGAATATTTTGATTGGTTGATGAAGATTTCATCATCACTTTTCTTGATTTGCAGACCAAGGAAGAAATTCAATTCTCCCATCATTGATATTTTTTAACTAGCTCTTCATCTACTTGTTGAACTCTTTGCAAAGTCCTTCATCAGTTGCTCTAAAACATGATATCTTCAACATAGATATGGATTAGAAACACATCATTATTCATGTGTTTAATGAATACAATTATATTGTCTTTTCCTTTGACATACCCTTTAGTGAGAAAAAAGTTAGTCAATCATCTATACCATCCACGAGGCTCCTGCTTCAATCCATACAAAGACTTCTTCAATTTTAAGACATGATATGGAAGCTTTGGATCTTTAAAACCAGGTGGTTGGCACATATAAACTTCTTCTTGCATAAATCCATTCAAGAAAGCACTCTTAACATCCATTTGAATTTACTTGAAGTTCATATGAGATGAAAAAGCACAAAGAATCCTAATGACTTTAAGTCTAACTACAGGAGCATAGGTTTCATCATAATCAATTTCTTCTTGCTTATTGTAGCCTTAAGTAACAAGTCTGGTTTTGTTTATGACATCATTTCCATCTTTATCTTTCTTGTTCTTGAATACCTATTTAGTTCCAATAATGGATTTACCTCTAGGTTTGGGAACTAAATCCCACACATCATTTCACTTGAATTAATCAAGCTCTTCTAGCATAGATAATATCTAATATTCATGAAATTCATAATCTTGAAACTTCTTGGGTCAATCAATGATATGAACCTTGGATGACTTATCATTTTACCGAGTTGATCTCTTGTCATGACCAAATTATGAACCTCATCAACAATGCGATTAATGAGATGATTGCGATGATTTCTAATCTCTCTAGGAAGATTTGTATTTGCTATTGTTGGTCCTTAGACAGCCTGTAAACAACCACAGAGGGGCGGTGAATGCGAATCTTAGTTACTTTTATATTTATAAATTTTATTTAACCAAGTTAGGTTTTTAGATGCTTGCTGAGTTAGTCTAAAAACTTATAAACTGCTCAGCTTCGCTAGTACAGTTTATCTTCAATCTCTTGCTGAGTACTCCACTCAGCTCAGATTGGTTTTTCAAGCAAAAATACTTAATGGTAGAAAGAATGATAAATAAGTTGGGCGTAATAAAAGCTAGATCGAAAATTTAGAACTTCAACACCTTGTTATATCCTTGTTCGGCCTCGAGCCTACCTCAAGTCGCTAATTCCTTCTCTAAGCTTAAATCCACTAGTGTTCATTTCTTACTTAGGCAGAGCAACCTTTACACTGTAGACACGATTTTACAGAAAGTACCTTTCTTTCTAACTACCACTCAACTCAGTTTGGGTACTTTTCCCAAACTAACACTCAGATTTGAAATGAAATTTGTGAACTGAATTCAACTTACAAAATGTTGAATCCTTACAATGTTAAATCTAATTAATTATCTCTATTACAAACAGATTTGAAATGGTTGTTTGTTGATTGCTTAAATTTGGAATTTCTTGAAGCTGGGAGTTTTTGCACAGAGTTTCAGCTCTTAAAGAAATTCAAGGTGATTCACCAAGTTTGAACATCTGCTTCTATCTTTTATTTATACTTGAAATTTTGCAAAGTAGTCATTCCAAACTTTTCATCCTTGCAGTTCTTCAATTTTTCTTCTCTTCATATCTTTCAAATCTTCCCATTGGAGACATATTTTAGGATGTTTAAAGAGAGAAATTTGAACGTTGAGGCACGATAAAGTTCCATTGACAAATTATCGTTTATCTTCAAGCAAATTGGTTTGACAAAGAGGCACGCAAAATGCAACATAGAGTCTTATGATTAGTTGACATTGCTGACACTTGCAGAGACGCGTGGAGACACTGAGAAAATAG
Source organism: Euphorbia schlechtendalii (assembly GCA_949673415.1). Taxonomy (NCBI): domain Eukaryota; kingdom Viridiplantae; phylum Streptophyta; class Magnoliopsida; order Malpighiales; family Euphorbiaceae; genus Euphorbia; species Euphorbia schlechtendalii. The sequence goes on from CATIWQ010791993.1 coordinate 17,681, forward strand.
CACATGTTAGAGGATTCATTTTGTCTTGGACGTTTGATAATTGTATAATTACATTTATTATCACATTAATTTTATACAATAAACACTGTAGTTTTAGTCATTTTTATACTTCATATAAAAGATTTTAGATGGTATGTAGTTGTTTTTTATGCATATGCAGATACTAGGTAAATCTTGGGAGTAAAATGAGCAAAAGTGGAATTCTATGAAAAAAGAGTGAAAAAGGTGCAAAAAGATGCGTGGAACTTAATGATTTGGCTTAGGATCAAAGCTGTCGGAGATCGGTGAAGTTACAAGAAGAATTCTGAGTAAAACTCAATTCATGATCGTGACTTGTTTACTTCAGAAATAAAAGATTGCCAATCAAAGATTCATGGTCACGACATGTGTATCGTGGTCGCGACATGGATGGTTTTCTGGTATTATCTTTTTAACTAACAACTGCCAGATAAGCATGATCAACCGCCATCAACTACCAACGAACAGACACCTATCAGGATTCAACCAATCATAAAAAGGTGCTTATCCACTATGGATTATATCAAAGCTTCTCAACCAATCATAATGAAGAGATGCAATCTTTCACCAATGGACACAACCCTTCGTTTAGATCGACGCAACCTTTCAAACTCTATAAATAGGGTTCAAACCCTCTTCAATTTCATGTAGCACCACCAGAGAGGAAAATATTAGAGTGCAATTAGAGAGAGATATAGTGTGTATAAGATATAGAGTTCGCTACATTCTTAAGTGTTAGTGAGAAAATTTTTAAGTGATTTGAATCCTTGTTTCGATCATTAGATTTCTCTATATTCTTGAGCGATTGTTGTATAAGTGTACTTGCAAATCACTTATCAATAAAAGTTTTTGTTATTCAATATTCGTTTGTTTGATATTCGCAAAGAATAGCATCCTAGCAGAGGTTTTGTATGGGCCGAAATCGAATTCAAAGCAGACGCAGGAATTGTGGGAATTGACGACTCCCATTAAAGAGTGGATACGGTTTGATCAACTTTAGCTTTCACTTGCATACCTTACAACTTTGCTTTGCTTTCTACATATACTTTCTATTTTGAAGCTTATGATATGTCTATGTGTCATAATGAGTATTTCATGCTAAGTCTTTTATGATAATCAAGTTATATGCGTTGGCGTTACTTTTAAGAGTAGTTTCGGAGTTAACAATATCGTGTATAATCACTGGATCTGTGATATAACACTGTTTAGTGAGCTAACATTTTTGGAATGGTAACTTGCTAAATGTGGCTATGTGAGAGCGACCCGTACTAAGCATAGTATAGATGTTGTCCAGGTTTTCATAATTGTCTTAATTATAGGTTTAGAAAAGTCATATCATGTGTTGTTCTTCGGCGAATCTTTGAACATCTGAGAGTTTTGAACTGAGTCTGATAGATTAGTTTAGTGAGTC
>CATIWQ010791998.1:0-16962 GCA_949673415.1 Euphorbia schlechtendalii
AGTGAGTACCACATTCCACGTTGCAAAAGATTTCAAGTAGAAGTTTGAAATTTCCCACAAATTAGTAATGTGCAATTTATATAGCTTAGTTGCATACCTTTGTTCTTAATGGAGAGTCAACCGAATCACATCTTCATATAAGCGTTATATGCATAGTCGAATATTACTTTCTCTTAAGCATAATATAAAGTATAAAGGACATAGAAAGCACTCTTTGATTAATTTCTCTCAAGGCATTTTTAGGTAACCTAGGATGCTAAAACACTCTCAGTGGTTGCATTTTATGCTCCATACCACACTCCCTTTTTTTCAGTGGTTGCATTGCTCCATACCACTCTCTCATTTTTTTCTTTTAAGCATATGTTTTTGAAGTACTTTGTACTTTGCACCCATTTATCGTGCTATGCTTTCTTTTTCTTTTTTCACTCAATGAATGGTTGCAGTTTCTGCTCTATACCATTCCTCACCTTTTGCATAACTCATTAGTTATCCTCTCTTTCTTTTGATTTTTCTTTAATACCCTCATCCTTTATTGATCAATTTCAAAGTATTATGGCTACAGTTTCCTAACACTTTAAACACACTTAATACTTATAGGACTTATTTGAGATTTGCATATAAAACTCATAGTAAGAATACCATTAGATATTACTCCACTTAAACTTATCGGAAGTATTAAGCTAAAACGATATAACTTATACTAATTCATGTTGCATCGAAATATAAATCAAAACTTACTTGGAATGTTGCTCTCAAATGTTACTCACTACTCATCCTTTCCAAATTGATAAATGTTGTGCTAATAACGCTCAAATTCAACACGCGCTCAAATTTTGCACTAACATTAAACTTGTACATACCTAATACTCACAATAACCTTGGACAAATGTTAGTAAAGTATAAGAATAGATAATGTATAAATGTCATGAAAATCAATAAAAATTTTCAAATTCTTCGATCTTTCTATTTTTATTCAATTTTTTTACGGGATTTTTACAAATATCCCCCCACACTAAAGAACACAATGTCCTCATTGTGAGACATTATAAAAATTAAAAACTAAACTAAAGCTAGTCTAAAAATAGAATTGAAAAAGATAAAGTAAAGAAAAGAATAAACCCATTTTATTATGAAGGAGAATCCAGGGGACTAGGAGTGAATTGACAATTTTGTTTTCTAAAGAATGAAAGTAATTTCCAAAGCATTGATTTATTACTTTTCTTTGGAAACTTCGTGTCTTTCTTAATAAATCCAAGTTCCACTTGACAATTATCCAATTTAAGTTACTTGCTCGCTTTCCAATCTTCTGGAGCTTCTTCTTCTTCATCATCTTCTTCTATTTCAGTCATCGGGGCTTTTCCTTTACAATGGCTAACGGATAGATTTGATGGTCCGATGGAAGAATCTTCTTGAGTCAAATTGAGTTTCTTGGTGTGGTTGGAGTAGGAATAAAAAGAATAAACACCTTCGTGTTCTTGGAGTAGTCACGTGTTCTTCAAATATGTCCCGTCCATATATCGAAAATAATCACCCGGCTGTTGAACATAGGGTAGTTCTCCTCTAGCACCCAAGATTATGGTAGTGATAATTTTGGGCGCTCCAATCTTGCTTCTCATGCTCGTCGAGTTTTTCTTCATCATATCCCATATAATATCCATGAATTCTACTTTTTGTTTCATCAAAGCGCACGAAAGAACAAACAAGTCTTTCTTTTAGACCTTCGTATTCTCTACTCGATAAAATATCAAAGTGGAAAGGTATTTGTAGAGAAGAAGAATGCATTCATCCTTAATGAGTTTATTAGGAGAATTTTTGGGATCAAAGACTCTCTTACCCGACAAATTTGCCCAAACTTGATTAGGCTGAAATGAATCCGTCATGCTTGATGAAGTAGCAATCTCGAAACCGAACCAATCACTCATCATCTCTCTAGTGACGGTGTATTGCTGTCCTTGATTCTGAAATTGTACTGCCCTTTTCCTTGAATCTTCTAAATCAAATGTTACCAAACAATCGAGAATCCAATTTCGATTTTGAGGAAAGCGCAAATCCACAAATTTTGTAAGACCAAGAGCCGGAAGGTAGACTTCCATCTCTTCATGGAGATTAAGAGTTTCCAAGAAAACTAAATCGAGGAATATCATACCGGTGATAACCAATTTGCTTAGCTTTTGAAATTTCTTACCCTCTTCTCTTATCCTCAATGGGAAAGGACAATCAAATTCTTCCTGAATTGATTGAGTTCCTCTCTTGTGTGCTGATCTCTTCACATGAGTCATATTGGTTGGAAGTAAAAGGTTTGAAAAAGTTTAGATGTTGAAGGTAGAAGATGAGAAAATCAGAAATTTTGAAGGCTTTTTAGAAGGTGTAGTGGCTAGGGTTTAACTTGGACCTATTTATAGAGGTTTAAGAAGCCTTTAATTGGTCATAAATGGGATTATAGTAGTTTAGGCTCAAAACTAGCCATTAATGGCGGTTACGGATATCTATCGCGTGTCAGTTCATGATTTGTAACGGTTATATTTTGCCCGTGTGATTGTGAAGGCCAGTTGCGATCGTGACTTCTTCACGAAAGAAACAAAATACTTTGATATCCAGTGTTCACAAGCGAGAATTGAGTCGCTGTCGTGATCTTCCTTGATCTTCAAATTTTTTCAATTTTTAGACTTGCACCAATAAAAAACACAAACACAAACAAACTTTGTTAAATATAAACAATAAATTTTTACTATTATACCTTGAGTAATCATGGTGATGATAGCAATTGAACATCAACGTCTTGTTGTTCAAATTTATTTTCATTTATAATAACAAATATTTACAAGCAAACATAACAAAAGAAAACAAACAAACAAATACGAATAATACGAAACACAAAATAAATTGAAATCTACCAATACAAATTTTCTAAATCATGAAAGGAAAGGAAACTATTCTTGGGTAGTTAGTGATCCAATCATCTAGTCAATCTTAAATCGTGATTACCGCATATCCCTTTCAACATCACATACCAAAATATGGATATTGCTAATTTTGCGATGAATAAAGATTTGTTCCTCCACTAATTCATTCAACTTTCTCTTAAGATTGGCTGAACTACTTCTTTCTTCCCTAGGAATTTCTCTTTCACACTTTTTATTAGCTTCTACTCATTCATCCCATGATTTCCAATCATAAATTATCCCATCCTCACCAATACACTTAGTTAGAATTCCATGCCTGAAGAAAATTTCCGTGGTTAACTCCGGAATTTCATCTTCGTCAGTAAAGATTTCTACACAACAAGGTAATCTCCCAATTTGTCCTCACAAATTCACCATATTTCAACACATGTACGCTATCCTACCAGGATCAATTGCAGAAGACATAACAGTCCCCATCATAATCCCCGATATGTCCACAGGTAAGCCATTCAAAACTGCTACCAAGATAAACAATTCTTCAAGAATGACTGTGTTAGAACTAGATCTACCGAAAAGTGCACTACTTAGATAGAAGTGTAGAGCGAGCAAACAGGGGTCTCGGATCCACTGGCTATAGGCAGATTCCTATTTGTATTCATCTTTTCCAATAACGTGATTCCATGTTGGTAGTGGATCCCAACCAAGAAGCATTTTGTAGTAACAATCTTTAGGGAACCCCAAATTCTGCTCCAACTTCTTCCTTGACAATTTATACTTCTTTCCTTGATGTTGATACTCTAAACAATTCATCTTAGAATTCATCCATACTAACGAAATCAGCATTTCCTTATAGTTATCTTCACTGTTCCCAATATTCATAAAGGAATAGAGAACCATATTTAGGATTCCAAGGTAATACATTACCCTCTCATAGATTCCTAATTGAATGAAATTATTCTTATGAATGATATAAAAACTAGTGAAATTTGCATCCTTGATGGTTTTGAAATGATCACCTTCCTCTCGAGAGTGAATAGGAAAAGGTACTTCATACCATTCTTGCATGTTTAAAGGAAGAATAAGAATATATTTATTTGAGTGAACCATTTTAATGAAAAGGGTTGATTGATTTCATGGTTTAGAACATAAATTTTAATTGAAAGAAAAGGAATTTCAGATATCTAAAGTAAAAAGTTATGAGAATCATACCCTATATGTAGAGTTTGAGAGAAACTCACGATAAACTGCAAAAATTACTGCAGTTTTTGCTCACATTGCGATCGTGATCCTCGGTCACGAACGTGACTATAAGAAAAACAAGAAACAGAAAGTTTTCTAGGGAATTCACGAGCGCGATTGACTATCATGAACGCAAAAAGGAAAAATAGAAGAAAATCTTCTATTTGTCAAGAATTAAGATGAAATATTATGATGTATCACCTCCAAGATGATTATTTCATAATCTTTTCAAATCTAGAATGAAATTTAGAAAATTGTATGGTAAAAGAAAAGAAAATAAACAAATGTAATTGATTTTTAGAAAGTACTTACCTTCCCCGGACAATTCGATTTCTAGAATGCACTTGCCTTCCTCGATAACGGCTCTAAAAACTTGTTCACCACTTTTCTACTGATAAGTTTAATAGTTTGTTCACAAGATTCGGCTATATATCAATGGTGCCAAAAACTTGTTCATGAAAAAGTATAGGTTTTTTCAGTACCTCTTATCAAATAGAAAAATGATGATAACTACAAGTATACAGTTAAGATGTAGTTTTAAAAGATATCAATCGCACAGGGAAGGACTAGTTCTAAAGATCGAAAAGGAAGATAAAATAAAGAAAATAAAATATATTAAAGTAAAGGTTAGGAAAGGAGGATTAGAATGAAAAATGATTAAATATAAGTATGAAAGATTAGAGAACCTAAATATATAGATTTTCCCTACGAAATAAGGATAGTAGAGAAAGCATGCAAGTTCAACAAAGATATTACAATTCACTAAAATAATCTAACAGACTCGGTTCTAAATACTCAGATGTTCAATTATTCACCGCAGAGCAACACATGAAATAAATTTTCTAAACCTAGCGCAAATGAATTAAGATAATTATATAAACCTAGACAATGTCAATACTATGCTTAGTACGAGTCGCTCGCACATAGCCATATTTAGCAAGTTACCATTCCAAAAATGTTGGCTCACTAAACAACGTTATATCATAGATCTAGTGATTAGAAATGATATTGTTAACCCCGAAATTACTCTTAAAATTAACTCTAACCCATATAACTTGATTAACATAAAAGACTTAACACGAAATACGCATTATGACACATACACATATCATAAAATTCGAAATAGAAAGTATAAGTAGAAAGCAAAGCAAAGTTGTAAGGTATGCAAGTGAAAGCTAAAGTTGATCAAACCGTATCCACTTTTTAATGGGAGTCGTCAATTCCCGCAATTCTTGCATCTACTTTGAATTCAGTCTCGGCCCGTACAGAACCTCCGCTAGGATGCTATTCTTTGCGATCATCGAACAAACAAATATTGAAGAACAAAAACTTTTATTGATAAGTGATTTGCAAGTACACTTATACAATAATTGCTTGAGAATATAGAGAAATCTAATGATCAAAATAAGGATTCGAATCACTTAAACATTTTCTCGCTAACACTTATGAACGTAGTGAACTCTCTATCTATACACACACTATATTTCTCTATAATTGCACTCTAATGTTCTCCTCTCTAGTGGTGTATGAAATTTGTAAGGTTTGGAGCCATATTTATAGAGTTCGAAGGGTTGTGTTTATCCAAACGAAGAGTTGTGTCCATTGGTGAAAGATTGCATCTCTTCATTGTGATTAGTTGAGAAGCTTTGATTTAATCCAAAATGGATAGGAACCTTTTCATGATTAGTTGACTTCTAATAAGTGTCTTTTCTTTGGTAGTTGATGGTGGTTGATCATGCTATCTGGCGGTTGGTAGTTAAGAAGATAAAACTAGAAAATCATCTAAGTTATGATCGTGATATACTTGTTGCGACCGTGAATCTTTGATTGGTAGACTTCTGTTCTGAAGAAGAATAAGTCACGACTGTGAAATGCATTTTCTTCAGAATTCTCCTTGCAACTTCATCGATCTTTGGCAGCTTCGATCCTAAGCCAAATCTTTAAGTTCCACGCATCTTTTTGCACCTTTTTCACTTTTTTTCATAGAATTCCACTTTAGATCATTTTACTCCTAAGATTTACCTAGTATTGGCATTTGCATAAAAAACAACTACATACCACATGAAATCTTTTATATGAAGTATAAAAATGGCTTAAAATATAGTGTTTAGTGTGTAAAATTATAATGATAATAAGTGTAACTATACACTTATCAGCTTCTGAGTTCCTAGAGTTTGTGCTTACATTTATATGCTTACCTTTTTGAAGTTTCATTTCTTTTCGGTTATTTCCATTTTTGCACACCAAACTGTTTTATGGGAATTTCAGTATGATGTTAAATATTTTTGAGTATTTTATGTACATAAACATATTCTAGACAGCTTGAGCTTTTCGCAATGATAAAGATCATCCAAATCGGTTAAGTATAGCAAAAGTTATGACCGTTTGAAGTTTCAGATTTTCATTTTGCTATTTCTGTGTGTTTTGTACATGTTTGGAATGTCAATGTCGTTAATGACATCACTAATTTTGTTAACAACATAATAATATTATTAACAACATTGCATTTGCAGAATTGCGGATTGGCTTCATTTTACTCTGTTTCGAATCGTTTGGGCCTAGAATGACCCACTAAGACCCTTTTGAGTTTGGAAATGCATCATTGGGGGTAACAAACTTCTAACTTTTAATTTTTTAGGAGTTATATATGATTTGTTAATGAATTAATTTGTTGATTAAGGTTTGGAGTAGCAACGGAAGTGCTTCGAGCCATCCATATCGATATCGCCTTCATAGGGAAGTCGGTAACGATATGAATGACATCGTTACCGTTGTTAACCCAAATAATGGCTATGTTATGCATGTTCGGCTTAGATTTATGTTTCTAATTATTGTTTTAGGTCACCCACATGAAGGGAACTCAAAGTTCCTGGATAACTGATCCAATAATATAATATGCAGCATTTTCACTAATAAAAATGACCAACATTGTTGAAAATAAAAATGAACCATTTTTATAAAATAAGAACTTTGAAATCTCCATTGTTTTTACCTCGACCACATGGATCTTGTCAAAATCTAAATCGAGCATACGTGGTACACTTGGTACATATTCATGTTATGGAATATCCCCTGTGTTAATCCCATAAATTAGGCGCATTTACTTTCCTACGTGTTTACTTTCTCGTACATTAACTATTTACCGCTTTCCGCATGCGCGCTAAATAACCAAAAGCAAAAACATCTAGATTAAATTGAAGTATCATAAATGTGGTTTCCAAATGGGAATAATGTTAAGTCAAATAACGACAAAGTAAGTAACTCATCCCGAACCTGAATCTCTGAACAATGGTATCACTTAGGCTTAACGAATCTAAGCTGTACCAAATTTTCCTAGAAGAGCTGATATGTGTGGTGACTCTGAGTACCATAGGCTAGAGGTCTTGATCTTGAGTCTATTAAATTGTCACATGACAAAGTTTCTTTCTTTTAAGTTAAAAACATGCTCTTTCCAATTGCCAAAACCCCCACACCCCATCTCACGTGGTCGCCACCTCACGTTAACCGCGCTGGTTGAACGCTATCTGCTCATTTTGACGACTCCGCTAGGGATATCTATTTTAGAAACTTAAAAGTTTAAAAGATTTTGGATGAGTATTGAAAAGTCATTAAATGAGTTAAATCCACGCTTACGGTATTTCGAATGAAAGCATATGAGATGGCTTAACCTTAAAGATTAGGATGCCCTATTTTACCGAGAAGCTTGTGAAAGTATCATTTACGAACCCATGGTGACCAATGATGCTTAACAAGTGGATTACTCATTCACACCTATTTGGGGAGAGGCTCGGAGTGTAGCGTTATGCAACAAGAACCTTCTACTTCAACAATCGATGACCGAACTCATATAAGGAAGCCGTAGATACTTTCTCTAGGTCTACCAAAACAAATTGCATATCTTCTTGTAGGTGTGCTCCTTAATAACTCATGGTATTAGGATGACCCAAGCTTAGATTTAGAAGCTAAACCCTTATGCGAGGGGATATAAGGTCGGAGGAAGTGCGTTGCAGTTATGAGTTTACCGATTTCCTTTTATAATACATTGTATGTAGCATCATGCTAACCACAATCTTTTATGTAGACATGATTATGCACACACTCATTTATGATATAGTCATCATGCCACCACAAACCAAAGGTCACAATGATACCACACACCTAGGTTTAGATAATATGCTAAGATACAGTCACCTATGATTAGGATTACAGATCGCAAATTCCTAAAGTATAGTGGTGCCCGCTCCGTTCGGGGCAACAAACCCACTACACTAAGAGTCACACAAATTAGTCAATTTTTACACCTAAGGGTATAATGCACTATTTACCTTGACTCGCACAATTGTGTAAAAGCGGAAAGAAGCCACCTCACAACACGAGAAAGAGCCATAGTGGCTAATTCTCCAAAAGCCCAACAATTTACCACATGGTGTTACGACAATCAACCTATTTGTTCTAAATGGATTGGCAAACCTAAGTCACACTTTAAAACCAAGCCTATTACCACATGGGTACTACGGCAATCAACTTATTTGTTCCAAATGGATTGGCAAACATAAGTCACACTTTAAAACCAAGCCTATTACCACATGGGTATTATGGAAGTCAACTTGTTTTATTCCAAATGAATTGGCAAAATATGAGTCACACCTTAACCACAAGCTTAATACCACATGAGTATTACAACAATCAACTTGTTTGTTTCAAATGGATTGACAAACATAAGTCACACTTTAAAACCAAGCCTATTACCACACGGGTATTACGGAAGTCAACCTATTTTTCTTCAAATGGATTAGTAAAACACAAGTCACACCTCAACCACAAGCCTACTACCACATGGGTATTACGATAATCGACCAGTTTGTTCCAAGTGGATTGACAAATACAACCCTCGACATCACATAGATGTCACCTTAACCTCAAGCTCTCACCACATGGGTCAATTCTTGTTATCATTTGAGTTACATCTTTATTACTAATGAATAACCCTGTTTGTTTCAAATGGATTAACAAACATGAATTTTATCACATCATGACATATTAAACCTTTGTGATGCAGCCATGTCATATTCATTTCTCATATCAACATCAAGTATGCCAAACATGCATTTCATATCTAATGAAGGTGTCCGATCATGTTTGATTTAGTTAAGGTTTGGAAAAGGCTAAATCCCCGTCTCGTCCGGATTTCCCCCATTGCGGCTTGCCAAGAGAACTTTCTATCAGAGAGTATTCCACAAACTGATTCTAATGAAGACTTGGGTTTGGGTTCAAGTTCAGATTTTGGTTTGAATTGGAGATAAATCTTTGGTTCAGGTCAGAGTTTTGGGATGAAGGATCCTTAGGGTGGTCACGGGATAGACAAGAAAGTTTCGCACGAGGTGCCAATTATCCAACAAATCCCATTGAACACCAACCCAGAAGTAGCCAACGCTCTAAGCGCCATTCTCTACAATGATCAATTTGCGCAAGCGCTACAGTTCCACCTCCGTCCACATCAGCCAAAGAACTGTACTTTAGATGGACTCTCAAATTTGAAGACAATCAAGATTCTCCAAGATCCAATTGCTGCTGACTATCCTAAGGCCTGGAGGTCGGACTCTGCTCCTAATACTCACCTATCATAAGATTACCCAGTTGGAAATCTTGCCACTACTTCCTAATTTGGCACAGGAACCTCGCAACCCCAATACCACCATGATTAAACTTGGTTAACGCTATACCCAACACCAAATCAATTTAGTTAAGGTCCGGGACTGTTTGATCAGTTTCAGATAGGTTAGACTTCTGGGGGTAATGATCATTCAAGGTTAAGGCAAGCTAATGGCTTCCGAGTTGCTAAGCCCCATAATCAATTTAATCAAGGAAAAGTCGGTTAACATTTGGTCGGTTCATGTCTGTTCCATCCAGGTTGGCATCATTCAACATCATCTGCAAGAAAACCTAGACCTTCATCTAGTTTCATTCCACCACTTCAGAGCTTTGCCTCACAACTAGTGGTCCCTCAGAATCTGAGTACCCCATCCTCCTTCAACATAGGATGGAACTTCATGGTCTAACCACTACAATACCCGGTCATAACCTAGACACCATCTGCTCCCAACTTTATGGTCACTCCTAGAGGCACCATAGTCCCCTAGGGGTAGTTTAACTAAAAGATCACAATGTTCACTTCTCCTCAGCTCAATTTTCAGCAAGGGATTGATGGGATAGTTCCCTAGTATCTACCTCCCAACATAGCAGAACTATGGCAAAATTTTTGGCTATTCACGCTAGCCAATTCTAGAATTTCCAATAAAACTACTACCATATACCTTTGGTAGCACATGATGATGAGTGGCTTCCTAAAAACTTTGTAATGCCAGGATTAGTGAAGTATAAGGGAGAAGAAGATCCCCGATCACATTTGATCAACTACCAAACTGTAATGAGAATTATGAGGATCAATGACAAGATGTTGGCTAAGATCTTTGTTGTTACATTGGAAAGGCCATCCAATGAATGGTATAACAACCTACCCTTGGAAATAACTCATAACTGGAAGCGCCTCTCAGAAGCCCTAATAGAGTAGTATGGATTCAATTATAAAATAAAGACCACCATATAACATCTCAAGGCCATTAAGAAAAGACCCAAGGAATTGTTCAAACCCTACTACAATAGGTGAATGGCCACCCAGGTGCTACTCAAGGATAAGCTCAGTCTGTCTGAGATGATTGCAAAGCTATTGGCCGGGGCATTGCCAGTCTACCGACAGATGCTGGGGACCATAACTTTCACTTCTTACAATGAGGTGTACGAGAAAGCTAAAAATCTTGATTGGATAGAATCCTTGGACACACCTGTGGGGAAACCAGCTAATGAGCCCTAATATGACAAGGTGACCATTGGGAAAGAAGACCCTCTGCATGTGGAGGATGAAGATGCTAATAATGTAATAGTTAGTATGTTAAATTCTTTTATGTTAACGAACACTGCCAATGAGGCTTGTGAATTTTTGAATGCCTCAAACCTTTTTTGCTTGCTTGATATCCTTTTAGATGATATCACACATTCTTATGAACATGAGCATAATGTTTTTAGCATACATAACACATCATCGCATGAAATTAATTTGGGTATAAATCCCCTATAATAATTTCAAATAATTTGAATCTTGAGGAAAAATGAGAGATAACATAGATACTTTGATAACATGTAATAGCATTATCCTGGTCAACAGAAAGATCGTCAAACACAAAATCTCCACTAACCATTAAGTCAGTCAAATAGAAGGTGACACAATCAAGACTAAAATGGGCTGGAAGAGTTAAGATAGAGGTAACAAAGAAAATTGAAGCTAAGTTCCCAAAGTAGTTAAACACCCGATACCGTTAGAAAACATAACACCAGTGTCGAAGACACAAACAAGGAGTTAAACATTTCCATGTATCAACAACTTCATCGCACGTCTCATCACCATTTGTTGGCCGATCAACACACTATTGAAGGAGTACCAATAGATAATGTTTATTTGCATTCAATGGAATCAAGCTATGTCAGATATAGGTTTTAAAACCTTCCATCCCCGATAAATCACTCATTCTCTATTTGGGTGTCAAGGAATCATCAGTAAGGAGAACAGCTGAAAAGGTAAATATCAAGCATCATCACTCATCACCATGTATACTTCAAGCTGATAGAGCGGTAGGATCGACCAATATATTAATAAAAAAATGCTGAATGAAGAAGCTGTTAAACTCATGGATATGAATTAACCAAGACTTGCTTAAACGCTATCATGTCTAAGCCAAAGAAATAAATCATGTAAAAAGTAGTATAAGCAGTACAAGAAAAAGTAACTAGCCTATCAATTAGCACTTTGTTAGTTAAGAAAAAATTAGGCCCTCTTTTCAAAACTGAAAAAGAATAGTCCACTGAGTTGAAAACTCGGAAAGGGCGGATCAGACAAAACTTAGGACATGGAGAGAAAAGCAAGCACATTGATTAGAAAACCTGAAAGGGATAATCAATGGAAGGAGTCAAACCCTTATTAAGTTCATTATTTAATTATGATTCTTGCTAAATCTTATGCTTATGTTTATCTTGATTGCTTGCATGCCAATGGTAGAATATCACAAGTAAACATCCCATCACATCATGATTCAATAAAAATAAAAAATAATAATAAAGAGAAAAGAAAAGAAAAGAAGAAAAGATGAGTCTGCTGGGTTGAAAACCTGAAAGGGCAGTTTAGGCAAAAATTAAGACAAGGTTTAATAGATTGAAAACTTGTAAGGATGGTCTATGCTGAAATTAGAACCAAAGAAATTCATCATCTCCTTCTCATAATGGTACAAGGCATCATCTATCTCCTCTAGAACTCAAGACGAGTATCTTCTGATTTCCCTTGTTGAGAGGAATGTCATAACAAGAAGTAACTTACAATGCTTTAAGCAAAAATGCTTCCAAACTCTCATGATTAACTTCAAGTAGAGCATCAATGACATGGTTCGTAATCAACATTGACATCACTAACGCCATACCAAAGAAGGAAATGAATGTCAAAAAGCCAATGACTCATCTAGATCCTCTTCAAACCAAATTCAGGCTTTGAACTTAACTTTAATTCATCCACAAAATTGAACTTCAACTTGGATTCATGTCCATCATCACTTCGAAGAAGTCATGTCTACAAAACTCAACTATCGATTGTAAGGCAATCACGGAATGCCCAACGAGATAAATCCTAGGGACAATCATGCACTAGCATACGAGAGTGTCAACTTGAAAATCTCCAAAAGGCTCCTCAAGCAATAAAGCTTCTACTATCGACCGAGCTTAATGCTCTAAAGCCAACGATGCCAGTAGTAGACAAACATACATCATTTAAATGTTGTTCATGCATAAAGTCATTCATACATGCATATGCATTATGTCACTCATGGGTCAAGGCGATGTTAAGCTGAGGTAATGTCATTCTGACAAGCAAAACACTCTACTTGTACATGCGGAAACCAAAAGTATCAAGAAGATGTCGAAGCAACACATCATCAAAATTGAGAATGACAATGGACCAACTCGAGCCATTTCAACTTTTATCAAATTTAAGCCTACCTAGGCCTCATTCAAGCAACATTGCAACATCAGAAAAGCTTCCTTAAAAAATGGAGCAGCCATCGGGACATCCCTTAAAATCTCAAACCCAAATTTCCACGTTTATCAGGGGCCTAAAGAAAAATTTCTCAGAATCTTCATGTTTTAATTCTTGATTGAAGGGGTAAAAATTTTTGCTTTCAACAATCTCAGTTAAGGAATTAAAACATATTTCACAAGCATTTACTGATAAATTTCCTCATTCTTATAGGTATCCTTTCAACTCACAAAGGGCATCCATTTTATACTTACAAAAGTCAACATATCATTAAAGGTAAGAAGCACATGACTTTCATCCTTTCCCTAGCAATTTCGAGGGTCATAGTCAACCAACGATCAAATCACAAGGGGTATACAACTTAGATCGAAATGGTCAACCATCCCACAACAGATTTCGAAGAAGACTTATTACAATCGACGTATCATTAAAAAAATGAAGCACACGACTTTCATCCTTTCCCTAGCAATTGTGAGGGTCATAGTCAACCAACGGTCAAATTACAAAGGAAATACAATTCATACCTAATCGGTTAACCATCCCATAATGGATTTTAATAGAGGCTTACTATGGTTGACGTATCATCAAAGGCATGGAGCACATGTATTTCATCCTTTCCCCAGCAATTCCGAGGGTTACACTAAACCACTGGTCAACTCACAAGGGGTATACAATTCATACCGAAATGGTCAACCATCCAACAACAAATTTTGACGAAGACTTACCACAATCGATGTATTTTCAAAGGCATGAAGCACATGACTCTCATCCTTTCCTTGATGATTCCAACAATAATAATTAACCGGAGGTCAACTCACAAGGGGCATTCATCGCAAACTTTCTAAAGTTCGCAAAATTCCTGGACTTTCAATAGTCTATACACCTGTTCAAGCTTTTCATGTTCAATGCATTATCTACAATTTGCATTTCTTTTCAAACTTCTTTATAGTTAACGGATTTTCTACAGTTCACATTTCTTTTTAGACTTTTACAATCAACAAACTTTCCATAGTCTACACATCTATTCAGACTTTTTTACAGTCAATGAAATTTCTACAATCCGCATATCTTTTCAGACTTTTTTTAAAATTAATGGATTTCAATAGTCCGCACCATTTTCAGACTTCTTACAGTCAACGGACTTTCTATAGTTATGAGCGGATGACATGGAATGTGATGGGCAGAGAGTAATAAGTGTACAACACTTATTATCATGATAGTTTTATACAATAAACACTATAGTTTAAATCATTTTTATACTTCATATAAAAGATTTCACGTGGTATGTAGTTGTTTTTTATGCAAATGCAGATACTAGGTAAATCTTGGGAGTAAAATGAAAAAAGTGGAATTCTATGAAAATAGAGTGAAAAATGTGCAAAAAGATGCGTGGAACTTAAAGATTTGGCTTAGGATCAAAGCTGTCAAAGATCGGTGAAGTTACAAGGAGATTTCTTAAGAAAAATCCATTCACGATCGTGACGTGGCCACTTCGGAAAAGAAATTTGCCAACAAAAGATTCACGGTCGTGAATTACATATCGCGGTCGCAACATGGACGATTTTCTGGTATTATCTTCTTAACTACCAACCACCAGATAAGCATGATTAACCGCCATCAACCGCCATCAACTACCAAAGAAACGACACTTATCAGGAGTCAACCAATCATGAAAAGGTGCCTATCCATTGTGGATTGAATCAAAACCTCTCAACTAATCACATTGAAGAGATGTAATCTTTCACCAATGGATGTGACTCTTCGTTTGGATAGATGCAACCCTTTAAACTCTATAAATAAGGCTCCAATGCCAACCAATTTCATATGCCTTCAGTGCAATAAAGGAAGGATAGAGAAAAAAGGGTTAAATATAGTTTGTGTATAGTTAGATTCACTACGTTCTTAAGTGTTAGCGAGAAAATGTTTAAGTGATTCAATTCCTTGTTTTGATCACTAGATTTCTCTATGTATTTGAGCGATTGTTGTATAAGTGTACTTGCAAATCACTTATCAATAAAAGTTTTCATTTTTCAATATTCATTTGTTCGATATTCGCAAAGAATAGCATCCTAGAGGAGGTTCTGTACGGGCCGAGATCGAATTCAAAGCAGACGCAGGAATTGCGGGAATTGACGACTCCAATTAAAGAGTGAATATGGTTTGATCAACTTTAGCTTTCACTTGCATACCTTACAACTTTTCTTTGCTTTCTACTTATACTTTCTATTTCAAAGTTTATGATATGTCTATGTGTTATAATGTATATTTCAAGCTAAGTCTTTTATGTTAATCAAGTTATATTCGTTGGTGTTAATTTTAAGAGTAGTTTCAAGGTTAACAATATCGTGTATAATCACTGGATCTGTGATATAACACTGTTTAGTGAGCCAACATTTTTGGAATGGTAACATACTAAATGTGGCTATGTGAGAGTAACCCGTACTAAGCATAGTATTGATGTTGTCTAGGTTTTCATAATTATCTTATTCCGTTTGCGCTAGACTTAGATAAGTTATTTCATGTGTTGCTCTGCGGTGAATCATTGAACATCTGAGTGTCTAGAACCGAATCTGTTAGATAATCTAGAGGGTCTGAATAACTTTGTTAAACTTGCATGTTTTCTCTGCTATACTTGTTCGTAGTGAAAATCTATTTATTTAGAGTTTCTAATCTCTTACATCTATATTTACTCAACTTTTTCATTCTAATCTTCCTACCCATAAAAATATCTAATCTATTTTTATTTACTTTTATGCTTCCCTAGATATCTTTAGACCAGGTTCCTTCCCTGTGGATTCGATATCTTTTAAAACTACATCGCAAGTGTATACTTACAGTTATCATCATTTTTCTATGTGGTAAGGGGTATTGACAACACCTACATTTTATATGTGAACAAGTTGGTGCTGTTGATAGCCAATAGTTCACGAGATTTTGGAACCATATTTGATTAAACTTATTAGTAGAAAAGTGGCTAACAAGTTTTTGGCACCGTTGCCAGGGAAGGCAATTTTGTTTTAAAGTTATCGTTGGGGAAGTTAATTGTGTCCAAGAGATTATTTATATATTATTTAGATTTATCTTTATTTTGCTATTTTTATTAACATATTTTTCTTGCTTATTCATTAAGTTTTCTTTCTAGCGGGTGCATGCCAAGTACGCGTAGTTCGGGAGAAAGTTTGGCGTCTTTAAAATCAGAAATAGAACGATTTGGTAGGTCAAGAAAACAAATTTATAAGAGACAAGAGAGAAGGATGGATCAAGTTGAAAACCCAAACCCAAATCCTAATCATGATCTGAGTCAAGATGAAGATCCACCTCAACCAATGCTTATGGATTTTGTTATTCCGACCATCAATGGTAACAATCAAGGAATTGCTAGACCGCCAATTAATGCACATCAGTTTGAAATAAAACCAGCATTACTTCAAATGATTAGCAATAATGTGCAATACTATGGTCTACCAAATGAAATTCTGAATTCTCACATTGCAAACTTTTTAGAAGTCTGTGATACTTTCAGAATTCCCAATGTCCCTGAAGAAGCAGTTAAACTTTGCTTATTCCCCTTTACACTCCGTGATAAAGCGAAAGTTTGGTTGAATTCTTTACCCCTAAATTCTATCACTACTTGGAACCAATTATCCCAAGCATTTCTGACTAAATATTTCCCTTTAGCAAAAACCG
>CATIWQ010792042.1:0-34621 GCA_949673415.1 Euphorbia schlechtendalii
TGATAAATCGAAAAGCGGTAAACACTTAGCACATAGCACACATTATCTTTCTTCCAACCATACAACTCCCGCGCATAGGGTTTTTGGCTAGTCTCTATCCTAAGTTTGGTTCATCTTAGTACCGCGAGGATACTAAGGAGCGCACTTGCAGAAAAATATAATGCATGATCTCGTGTTTAGGTAACACCCTAGGGAAAATGCCTATGGCTTATTTACATGAAGGTTTAAAAATGGGTGGCTGATGTAGAAGGTTCTTGTTGCACTGAAATACACTCCAAGCCTCTCCGTAAATAAGTTCTAACGAGGGAGGTACATGTGATATGGCAACAGGTGCTCCACTCACTCAAGTACTATCTTTTCTCAAGGAGGAAGATTAGTATAAGAGAAAGTTTCGCGGTAATAGGGGTACCTTAGACTTATAGGCTAATCCCTTCTACTGCAATGCATTATAATGAATATGTCAAAATTAAAAGAAAACGAAATAATGTGATCAATAATTTTCGGCACTTATCCAAAATCTAAAACCTTTGAAAAAAAACAAGTTTTAGAAAAAATCCCCAGCGGAGTCGCCACTATGAGCGGGCGACACGGAGCAGTGGGCCTAGAGCAACCGAAATAAAAGGCGCAGTCCACCGGGGTGTTTGAGAAAAGGAAAACACCGGGTCTGAGACCCAGAAAAAGGTTGAAAAGAGAAAAGCGAAAATGTTTTAGATCAGTTCGAACTCGAATCCGTCATCTCTTAGTGTGGAGTCGCCACCTGGATTGGCTCTTTCCAGGAATTAAAGTCTTGTGAGGCTTAACGTCCAGGGGACGACCCACCAAGACATAGAGATTCGGGTCCGGGATAAGTTGCTTATTTCTCATTGGATCATATTAAATTACATCTACAAAAAAACTGTATTCTTTTAATTGTGCATATTCGCACTTAGGTCATTTTTGGAGTTTAGATGCATGATTCACGTATTGCGAAATAATAAATCATTCACAAAGCAGAAAAATAAACCATCCACAAAACCATAAGTAAATGTGGAAAATAAAATTACAAGGCTTCAAAAATTGGGGGATGCAACCACCCACTATCCTATTAATTACATTTCCCAAAAAAAATGAAATTGCGATACCCGAAGGAAAATTAAAATCCTAAGCATACATCTAATCCTAATCTACCTGCATCCACAAAGGTTAGCATAGGGGATAGCACGTATGTTCAATTTTGAATTTAGCGAGGCCCGTGTGGCCTAAAAAAATCAACCGTGACATTGTGTTTGTTATTTAAATAAAACCGTCTGTTTTATTAGCACATTGGTTACTCATTTTAATTAATGAAATTGCTCGCATGGTAAAAAGTGAGGTCTGTTATCCGGATATATATTTAATCCCTTCGTGGGGGTGTTCTAACATACATCTCCTTTAAATAAAGAAAAAGTTGAAGAAGAATTACAACAGTTGAAATAAAAAAAAATAATTAAAATCCTAGGTTCACAGATGAAATCAAAAGAAGAAATTAAAAGCTGAAAGCATGAGAATTGCAGTTCTAGGAACTCAGAGGCTTACCCTTACTGAACGAATCCACTTTGAAGAAATCCGATCGGTCCTTGAGAAATCCTCCTCGTCCTTTAAGTTAAGGTGAAGAGGTTGTAGTAAAATAGTCCAAAAATGTTCATTTTAATTCTTGGAAGCAAAGGTCGTTCTAAAGCTATATTTTTTGTCTGATAATTTTCGGGATCCTGATTATCGAGAATGACCAACTATTTATAGGAAAAACCTGAAAAATCCAAAAAAGGTAAGTTTTTTCGGCAAGGGGTCTCGCCAGAAAAAAAAATCCTACGAGGCCCCTTGCGACGACTTTAGCGAGGCCATGCCTCGCCAAGCCCTTCGGCGAGGCTCCTCCCTCTCCAAATCTTGGCGAGGCTTGCCTTTCCGAACCCTTTAGCGAGGTTTGCCTCGCCCGTGTTTGGCGATGTGGGCCCCCGGAACAGGTTTTCCGCCACGTTTTCAGTATTTTTTGTATTATATATTTTTTAATTAATTTTAATTAATTAATTTTTTTATTTTTTTATTAATTTTCCAAATTTTATTGGAAACGTCCTTTTTGAATTTAGAGACGAGGATGATTCTCATTCGGATGCATCAGGATACTTGAAAATTATGTGTTTCAAGGATAAAATCCCGAAAAAGCCATCATCATTGAACGTGCGAGCTGGTACAAAATCCCATGCTCACACCCGTAAAGGTTGAAAGAGAGAGATAAAACATTTTGAGATCTGTCAAACCCGAATCCGCCATCTTTTAGTGTGGAGTCGTCACCTATTTAGCGCTTTCTAGGAATTAAAGTCTTGTGAGGCTTAATGTCCGGGGGACGACCTACCAAGACTTAGAGATTCGGGTCCGGGATAAGTTGCTTATTTCTTATTGGATCACATTAAATTAAATATATAGAAAACCGTATTTTCTTAATTATGCATATTCAACCTTAAGTTGTTTTCGAGTTTGAAATGCATGATTTAAGGTAAATATGGAAAATAATAAAACCATAAATAAAGAGATAAATAAATGTGGGAAAGTAAAGATTAAAGATTACATAACCTCGGGGGATGTAACCGCCCGCCTAATATACTAATTACATTTCCCAAAAAAATAATTAAAATGTGATACCCGAAGGAAAATAAAATCTTAGGCATATATCTAACCTACATCCACAAACGTTGGCACAATATTTATACATATGTTCGATTTGATTTTGAGAAGGCCCGTGTGGCCTAATTAAAACATCGATGGTTTAAAGTTCTTATTTTGAATAAAAATGGTTCATTTTTATTTACACATATTTTGGTTTTTTATTTGTGAAAATGACCGCATGGCAAAGTGTGAGGCTTATTATCCGGGAATAATTTTTATTCCCTTCGTGGGGGTATTCTAGCAGATATCATTATTAAATAAATAAAATAGAAAAAAGAGATGAAGAGAAATATTACAATAATAGAATAATAGTGAAATATTTTCCTACGTCCAAATGTGAAATTAAAACAAAGAAGAATACAATAAGCACGAGATTAGCAGTTCTAGAAACTCAGAGGCTTACCCTTTCGGTATGAATCCACTTCGGCGTATCCATTTGATCCCCGGGAGCGTTCCTTGTTTGTTTTTGTAATTGTGTTTTAGTGTGGAACAACAAGTGTTTATTTATCCAAAAGATAATCAGACTCAGATTCTAAATTTGTTTGAGATCTAAGAATATCTGAGGATTTACGAAGAAATAGATGAAAGAAATTTGATTTGAAAATCAAAAGTTTTGGAATCCAAACGTGTTTTGGATCCAAAAATTGTAAAGGAAATGTAGAAAAAGTTGGAATTATTTCTTTAGAAAATATTATTTTTTTTGTAAAAAATTCCTCTGTCGTTGTCGAGAGAAAACTATTATTTTTGTGAATTTTTCTGGTCCCTTTCTACTGAAAATTCCCCCTATATATAGGGAGAATTTTATTTTTCCGATATCTGGTCACACCCTCGCTCGCAAGGGTATGCTGCCTCGACACCCTCGCCAGTGATGGTGGCCCATGTCGGCAAGGGTCATTCCTCTAGTTTATTTTTTAAAAAAATTCTTTATTAATTTTTAAAATATAAAAAGATTTAATTAAATTATTTTGGACCCTTAAATATTTATTTATGTCCCTTAAAAATATTTTTAAGCCTTTAAATTTTCACTTTGAGGCTTTTAAATATTTTCTATGGTCCTAAATATTTATTTAGGGTCCCAAACATTATTTTTGACTAAGATAACTCCCATTTGAAGATTATTAGAATGTCGAAAATTGTGTGATTCAAGGATAAAAATCCAAAAAAGCCGTGATCATTGAACGCGCGAGCTGGTAAACAATCCCGTGCTCACAGCTACCCCTCATGTGATAATTGCTAGTTGTATATCCAGTATGATCACACGAAGTGGAGCGGAGCAATTGAGAATATACCTGACCAGTGCGGCTGGCGATTTCTTTATCCCTGATCATTGATGACATGGGCCTTCCTTTCTGGCACCGTGTCTTCATAGGGTTGTCCGTTTCCTTCTTCGAAGTCCCTTGGTGCTTGATGCCCCTTGCGGGCGGGTCGACCTTTTCTTTCTACGGCATCCCTTTAGTGATCGGCAACCATTTCTTTCTTCGGTTATGGTCATTGTGTGCCCCTTGTGAGTTGACCTTCAGTTGATTTTGCCCGTTGGAACTACCGAGTAGGGTGCCTAAATCCATTTCTTTCTTTGGTTGATAAATGAGACCGTTTCTTTCTTCAACCATCAAGATAACTCTTTCCTTCTTTGGTTATATTTTGTATTTCCTTAGTAGGATGTTGACTTGCTTCCTGTGATAAGTTAGAGAAAAATATAATATTAATAAATTTTATGATGAATGTTTTAATTATTTGATTGAGTTTATGTGAAGTAAAAATTTTTGCCCCTTCAATAAAAAATTAAAACTTGATAAATAAATGAGTTTGAGGAAAATTCGGGGATGTCCCCCAAGACACTCCATTGTTTTAGGAGGCTTTTGTGATTAAGTAAAGTTGCTTGAATTGGGCCTTGGTAGGCTTGAATTGACTTTAAGCTTGAGTGGGCCATCGTCTTTCTTGTTCATGAGTTCCTCATGTGGAGGTGGAGTTCCTTGTTTTATCGAGACGGTGTTGCCCTTGTTTGGCATCGTCTTTACCTATAAATGATGTGATGCAAATGTACTGTATGTATGATTTTATGCATGAAAAATATTTATCATAGGATGTATGTTCATCTATTGTAGGTGTCGTGCAGTTCATTTATTAAAGAGCCTTCTCTTATGCTGGTGCATAGTTACCCTTAGGATTTATCTTGTTAGGGATTCCATGGATGACTTCCTCAGAGCGACGACCATGGGTTCGTTGTATCTAAATGATCGCATGGCAAAGTGTGAGGCCTGTTATCTGGGAATAATTTTTATTCCCTTGATGGGGGTATTCTAGCAGATATCTTTATTAAATAAATAAAATAGAAACAAGAGATGAAGAGAATTATTACAACAACAGAATAATAGTGAAATATTTTCCTAGGTCCAAATGTGAAATTAAAATAAAGAAGAATACAATAAGCCCAAAATTAGCAGTTTTAGGAACTCAGAGGCTTACCCTTTCGGTATGAATCCACTTCAGCGTATCCGTTTGTTCACGGGGGGCGTTCCTCGTTTGATTTTGTAATTGTGTTTTAGTGTGGAAAAATAAGTGTTTATTTATCCAAAAGTTAATCAGACTCGAATTCTAAATTTGTTTTAGATCCGAGAATATTTGAGGATTGAAGAAGAAATAGATGAAAGAAATTTGATTTTAAAATCAAAAGTTTTGGAATCCAAACATGTTTTGGATCTAACAAAATGTAAAGGAAATGTAGAGGAAATGTAGAAAAAGTCATAATTATTTCTTTAGAAAATATTATTATTTTGTACAAAATTCCTCGGTCGTTGTCGAGAGAAAACTAATTTTTTTTATGAATTTTTCCTATCTCTTTCTACTGAAAATTCCCCCTATTTATAGGGGGAATTTTTTTTCCGATATCTGGTCACACCCTCGCCGGGGATGGTGGCCCATGCCGGCGAGGGTCATTCCTCTAATTTAATTTTTTTAAAATTTTTTATTAATTTTTAAAATATAAAAAGATTTAATTAAATTATTTTGGACCCTTAAATATTTATTTGTCCCTTAAAAATTATATTAAGCCTTTAAATTTTCACTTTGAGGCTTTTAAATATTTTCTATGGTCATAAATATTTATTTAGGGTCGCAAACATTATTTTTGACGAGAACTCCCATTTGAAGATCATTGGACAGTTGAAAATTGTGTGATTCAAGGATAAAAATCCCGAAAAGCCATCATCATTGAACGAGCGAGCTGGTACAAAATCCTGTGCTCACAGACGTGTTTTATGCTTGAGTAGTATGTGAGTATGATATGTTATGTTTGATGTATATGATTTTTGTATGTCTTAATGATTGCAGTCATTGTCAGCGAGAGGGGATGACTACGAGCAGTACTATCGGGAGCTCGAGGGCCGCTTCCATGATTTGGATATCTATCATCCAGATTTAGATGCTCATTATCGAATTCTGGACACCTAGCACCAATATTTATTACGGCAAAACACCAAGGCTGATCAAGCTCGAGCGGAGGAGCAGGCTGGTACTGCGCATTTTTCCCATTCCCTGGATTTTGACTTCACTGACTTGCTCTGAGGGTCGGGTACCGAGCCACTACCTACTCCTGAGAGGGACACTGGCTTCTTCTGTGGCCCTCAGGCTCCTCCTGTATAAGGCTCGACCGATGGCGCTTCCTGAAGTTTGTGCCCTGAGGATTTTGAGATGGCTACCATGGTGCCTAGAGACCTGGTGGGTGGAGACGATTGATAGATGATGCATGCTTAGGAGCTTTTCTTTTATCAATCTTGTTTTCCTTTTGAAATGAACTCTTAGATAGCTCTTCTTGTAGAATTTAAAAAAAATTTATTTTATTCAAAGATAAGAGGACTTTCAGCTGTTGCGTGTCGGGTCCTTACTTGTTGTGTTTTTGTTTTTATGAAAGTGGATCTTGTTTGTTTGTGAATGTTTAATGTGTATGAATGAATGAATGAATATGGTATGGTAATGTTTCTGGTTGACGTGTTTAGGTAACACTGGTTTTGAGAGATTTCTTTTAGTTCTTACTTGCCGATGTCGACTCATAATGAGCGACTAAGGGCCTTTCTCCGCACCATCCGGGGGCCCGATTGGCAAAAACATGATGGGTTTGGGGTGCGAGGCCTCCAATACCTTGCTTTAAGGTCCATGAACATGGCCTTCTTCTGAGCTACCCTAAAGTTTTGGGATCTGGCCACCCACGTCTTCCGCTTTGCTAACCTCGAGATTTTCGCCTTGGTCGACGAGTATCATGCCATCTTGGGGCTTCGTTTTTCGAAGAACCCAACTGCAGATTTCCCTGTGAGACTATCTTATGCATTCCCTTCCTTTCAATTTAGGGGTGATGACAAGCTATGAGGCTTGTGGAACTTAGAGTCCAGCAAGCGCTTCTTATCATTTCCTCCTAACGTCGGAGGTTTTTGCGTCGATGCTGGCCTTAGCTGGTGCGAGACTACACCCAGCACTCATCTTTCATGGCCCTCCATGTTGGCCCTACTTCTTCTAGCAGAGTTCATTTGTGGGGTTGGAGCAGTTCCCCCTTTTCACTTATTATCGAATATCGACCCACTTTCTACGTGTCTTTCTCTTACAACTTTAGCTTTAGCAGAGAGCTTGGTTCACATGGATGCTGCTTCAGTGAACCTAGACCTAGTGGGTGACCATTTTGCTTTACTCAAGGTATACCTTTTCGCCCTCTTTCCTTGAGAATTTCATCCCCTTGTTTAAACAAAATTCATGTAGGTGTGGTTGGTGGAGAAGCTTCGTTTGACTATAAATCCTCGCTTGGGCAACGCCCGATATCTCCCTTCGCAGTATGGTCCAAGGGGTTTCATCAAGAAAGACCATCATTCATTAAGTGAAGAGGTATGGATTGAGATTTTGTGCCCTTATTGGGCTTCTGAGATTTGTTGGCTTAGTCCTTGGTTGGAGATTCTGTTCTTAGCCACTAACATGCATGATTCCGGCGTGCTATTGACGTGCTTATTCAGCATCACCTCCTACTCTCCTTCTCCCCTGTGTAGGCAATACAGGTGTCAACATCAAGTCCCTAGGCTTCTATGTTCGACCCATTTCCATGACTTTGGTCCTGACACACCGGATGTTATACAGAGGCTTTAGGCATGGGCCATTGTCGTTGCTTTGGATTATAATGCCCCAAAGACTACTGATACAGACGAGTTCTATCGTGGATGGTTGGGCGAGATTAAGAGCCTTCTTGATGCTGACCAGCACTTTAAGGTGTCACTTGAGTGGGAGCAGGACGGGGAAGGCTTGGATCCTCTTCCTCATATTTCGAGGAAGCATGCTCGCTGGAATGATTGGCACCCGTTAATTTATATTTATTTGCCATAAACTTTGTCATTCATTTTCTAGACTTGTGTTTGACTGTTTAATTCTTTTTTTACATTATTAGAATTTATTGAAATTTTATATGTTTACTTGTGATATTCTACATGCACATATCCATGTAACATAAACATAAATCTTGCAACAATAATGACATTTCATAAATGATTTTAAAGAGGGTACGAATTTTCCAATGATTTGAATCCTGCCACCAGCTAGCCTAAAATAGGTTTTCTAACTCGCGGTCTCTCTATTCCTCACAATGCCCTAATTTTTACCTGAGTCGCCCTTTACGAGTTTTCAAATCAGCGAACTTTTATTATTTTTTACAAAGAAAGGTCTTAATTGTTACCCAGCTAGCCAAGTGCCAACTCATGGACTGACTTTTGACATTTTTCTCTTTTTTCCTCGTGTACTACTTTTTTTGATTTATTTCTTTTTGGCCCTAAAAGTGGTAGCGGTTAAGCTTGTCTTGGTTAATCTAGTTAACAAATTCATTCCCATCCATATCCGTGATCTTGGTGGCTCCTTTGCTTAAGATCTTTTTCATGATGAAAGGAACTTCCTAGTTTGGGTGAAACTTTCCCCGAACATCCACATTTAGCGGTCTCATCTGTTTCAGAACCAGATCACCCATTGTTAAAGGTTGGCTTCTGAGTTTGACTTGATTGTTGTATGCCCTATCCAGGCATTGTTGATACATCTGCAAGTGGTCTAATGCTTTTAGACTCTATTCATCTATCATGTTCAGCAGCTCGAATCAGGCTCTTACCTAATCTAATTCCTTTAATCTTGCTTCCAGGGCTAATCGAAGGGATTTTACTTCCATTTCAACAGGCAGTACTGCCTCCATCCCATATACTAACTAGAATGGGGTTTGATTAGTAGTAGTTTTGATTATGGTTCTATATCCCCACACTGTAAATGGTAGTTTATCAGCCCAATCTCTGTAGGTGATAATCCTTTTGCTCAAAATTTTCTTGATCGATTTATTGGCTACCTCTACTGCCCCATTGGCTTATGGTCTGTATGGTGATGATCGATGGTGTTTGATCTCATATTTCTTTATCAGATCTGATGTAGCTCCTTGGAACTGAACCCCATTATCTAATACAATGTGATGTGGGATACCATATATGGTGAAAATGTGCTTATATATAAACTTGGCCATTTTCTTAGCGTTGATATTAGTGTAAGATTCGGCCTCTACCAGTTTTGAAAAGTAGTCGACTACTACTATAATAAAACGATGTCCATTAGATGAACTTGGTTGAATTTCACCAATAATGTCGATGCCCCACTCTGAGAATGGTCAAGGAGTAGATAAGCTATGGAGCTCGGATGGGGGTAAGTGATTGATATCCCCATAAATCTAGCATTCATGACACTTTCTTGTTTCAGCCACGCAATCCAAGACCATTGTCATCCAAAAATAGCCTTAGCGCTGAATTTTCTTTGCAAGTGCTAAACAGTTCATGTGGGGCCCAAAATCTCCCGCATGTGTCTTCCAAATGACAATCAAAGCCTCTTTTTCAGTGACACATCTTAGCAATGACCCTTTAGATGTGCGTTTGAACAAATATCCATCGACTAATCTGAATTATACCACCAACCATCACAAAGAAGTTTATTCCCAGTCTATTGCTCCCTCTGGATATTCTCCGGTTCGTAAAAAAATTTCTATGTGCAAAAACCAACTACCAGTGACTTATTCATCCTTAGTTTTCACTAGGCTATAGTAGAAAGGTTCTTTGGCTATTTGAAGAATTAAAAGTTTTATTGGTTAAGCCTGGGGAAGTAACCACATTCATGCTAGTGTAGCGAGTGCAGTAGCCATTTGGTTTTTGTCTCTTGGTACGTGTCGAAAAGTAATTTTTGTGAACCTTTGGGAGCCCTTCCAGACTGCTTCCACATATGGTTGAAGTGATTCCTCCTTGATTTCCCAATATCTGGTGACTTATCTGATGACCAAAGTAGGGTCCTCGATTACCGAAGCTTCTTTCACCCTAACTTTCTTAAGTGACTCCAATCCAAACAGACAGGCTTCATATTCTGTGCCGTTGTTTGTTACTGGAAGCTCCAACTGCTTTGATAACGACTTCATTTTTTGGGGTTATCAAGACAGCTCCTAAACCATCCCCATTCATATTCATGGCACCATAGAAGAACATCTTCCATTAGTTAGGGTCTCTTCTATTAGTGCTAATTATTCATTTAGGAATTCTAGATTCTCGACATAATCGGATTCCAATGGTTGGTTGGAAAAAAATTCTACGATTGCTCATCCCTTAATCACTTTCATGGTTACATATTCGATGTCGAATTCTGATAAGAGTAGTAACCACCTTGAGAGTTTCCCGGCTAAGGTTGTCGACTAACATAGGTATTTCATTGAATCAATTTTCACAATGGCCTAAATCTTGTAAGATTGGAAATAATGGTGTAGCTTCATTGTTAGCCAAACCATTATTGTACAAATCTTTTCCACCAAAGTGTAGCATGACTCGTATTCAAGTAATTTCTTGCTTAAGTAGTAGATTGCTTGCTCGCTCCTATCTTTATGCTTTTGTACAAGCATTGCCCCTACCGATGTCTCCTCAATGGCTAACTATAGGATCAGGGGATTTCCAGATTCTGGCGGGGGAGGATTGGTGGGTTTATCAGGCATTGTTTGATTTTATCAAAAGCAACTGACATTGGTTGTTCCAAACTACCGGTTGGTCCTTTCTTAAGAGCTTAAATATTGATTCATAGATTGTTCTAAGTCTTGCAATGAATCTGCTGATATACAGTAGAGACCCCAGAAGTTCACGAACTTCTTTCTCGATTTTTGGCGCGGGCATTTCCCTAATGGCTTGGCTTTTGTCAGGGTTAATTTCAATTCCTTTCTGGCTGACTATATGGTCTAGAAGTTTCCAAGAAGTTACTCCGAATACACACTTTTTCAGGTTCAGATGCAGGTTGCATTTTTCGATTCTGGTGAGGAATTCATCCAAGATAGTTGGGTGCTCTTCTCTAGTGTGCGACTTGACAAACATGTCATCAGCATAGACTTCAATTTCTTTGTGTATCATGTCATGAAAAGGTGTTGTAACGGCCGCTGATATGTTGCTCCGATGTTTTTCAGTCCAAAATGGCATCATTTTGTAACTGTATACGCCCCATTCTGTGATGAAGGCCATCTTGATTTTATCAGTAATGTCCATTAAGATTTGATTGTATCCTGAGAATCTATCCATAAAGGGGTACATGGCTGCCCTAGCGTGATGTCGACTAAGAAGTCTATGTGGGGTAGGGGGAAATTATCCTTTCGGGAGGCTTTATTTAGGTACCTAAAATCTACGTAGACTCTGACCTTGCCATCCTTCTTTACTACTAGGACGATGTTGGCTAGCCATGTTGGATATTGAACACTTCCAAGAATTTGGTCTCGATTTGCATGGCTAGTTCTACCTTGACTTTTTTTACCCATTCCGGCCTCAAGCGGCAGCTTCTACTTTACTATTTTGATTCGAGGGTCGGTTAGGATATGGTGCTCTACGATTTGTCTGCCTACCCCGGGCATGTCCTTATATGACCAAGAGAAGGCTACCATGTGACTTCTAAGTACATTTATTATCTCTCCTTTTTCATCAGGAGTCAAATCATTGGAAATTGTTACCATTTTTGGTGATTCGTTCATACCCAAGTTAATTTCATTTAATGATGTGTTATGTATGTTAAAGACATTATACGTATGATCACATGAATGCATGGTGCCATCTGGCAGAACATCAAACAAGTAAGCGAAATCACTGTATTTCATTGAATTGGCCTCATAGGCAAAATTGTCAAAAACATCCGAAATGTTCAAAATTACATCATCATTATTTTCATCCTCCACATGCGGAGGGCATTCAATTGTTGCGGTGGGAGCGTCAGGAGAGTGGTCTGAGTAGGCTTTTATGTCAAGAGTTTGATAGTGTTGGATACAGCTTGATCTCTAGCATCGGCTTTCTTCAACAACTTGCTGATGGCCTTTGTGAAAGATGCGATTGCATCCCCAAGTGTCTCCTCCTTCTCGAGTTCAATCAATTCATATGTGGTAATCTCCATGGCACAAGTGGGCTCTTCCTTAGATAAGAAGGGCTCCTAAAGTTGGTCAATCAGTTTGCCAACGGCGAAGTCGAACACATAATTGAAGATTTCGAGCCCTTTAACTTTTTCCCCATTTAACATTGTTGGCTCAAGCTCTCCTAGATACACCTTACTCCCTTGAGGTTCGTAGATGCTTACCATGTTGCAAAATAAGGGCCACTTATGCTTATACATTTTTTTGTTTGCAGCAAAGCCCAAGCCTAGCCTAGGTGTGACTAGAACAGGGTCAATAACTCTGATGATCCCTTGATGGTGCTTCCCCAGTCCTCTTCCTGGGATGAAACCCTATTTCTTCATTTGATTTTTCAAACTTCCGAGGAAAAAATGATACCCCTTTGGAGTTCTACACTCCTTCTTCGTTCCTTCGGTGGTTACTGCCACCCTCAGCTCTTGTGCTGTTCTCTCCTCAAATGCTGCAGCCGCCATAACCAACTCCTCATCCGCCTCGATAGTTATTAATCACCCATTATGAATGAGCTTAATCTTTTAATGTAAGGTAGATGGGATAGCCCCTAGTGCATGAATCTGTAGTCGGCTTAGCAGTAGTGAATATGTTATTAGAATATCCAGTACAGTGAACATTACTAAAGAGGTCACCCCTCCTGCAGTGACTTCTACTTCAAAGACACCGATCACCCCCCTCTTAGAATCATCATATACCTGAATTACGATGTCAGACTTTGTTAGCATATCTTCTTGCAGTCCTAGATGAGGTAGGACTTTGAGCAGGCATAGGTTTAAGGCTGACCTGTCATCAACCATCACGCAGGGAATTGATCGAATAAAGATTTGCACCCTGATAAACAGTTCCTTGTTATACACACCAAGCTCATGCGATAATTCTGACTGATCAAATGTTATAGCCAGTAGCTAGTAGGGAGTAATCCCTTTACCAATTACCACACACATATCAACTACCAAAGTTGTAAGCGTCGCAGGAATTGCCAACAATTTCTTCACAAAGCCCCATCCTGTGCTTCTACGATATTTCAAGCAACTTCCAAATGCTGAATTTTTCTTGAAATCCCATCAGATGGTTTACCAAAGAGTTAATATCTAGCTCATCCTCATCTACCTTTGGGGGAAGTGGTGGCTCGGGCTGCTACTTAGCAACCTCATTGGGAGTCGAATTATTCAGCTTTATGGCCTCCTCCCTCCAGAAAACCCTCCCAGTACGGGTAACTCTCAATATCCATCCTCAATCACTCTTAGTTCAATAGGAGTTACCCACGGGTACTGATCATATCCATCGTTAGATTTGACTCAAGATCCCTTTAGTTTATAAGCGTCCAAATTGATGGGTTTCTTCCCATAAACTATAGTTTTTCCCTCAACTGAGGTTCTCTCATCTGTCTTTCTCTTTCGCCTTCATTTGAGTAAATAGACATCTAGGTCAATTAGTGCCTTTATTGGGGTTTCTCCATGATCAACCTCTCCCATATCTCTTTGGGGCTCCCCTGAAAATACTTCTGCCAAGGGATCTTCTTCCATGCCTTCCCCTTCATCAGTCATTGTGTCTACTCTTAGGTTTGCTCTACCCTTCTACCATCAACCGAACACCAGCTTGTTCGGTCGATGACACAAGTATTACCACGTAAATGAACATCTAGTACTTTATGTAATTGGTGAGCAACTACAATCCCTTTGTTTGCAAGTGAGAAAATCTCGCATGCTTGGTTTTTGTGGCTCCAGGAATGTAAATTTTGACTAGAATTCTACAACAATGTAATTCCACATGCCCTTCGTTTGCTCCGATTGCATGTCGTACCACTGACTCGCCACTCCTGCTAATGAGCAAGGAAATAGTGTTGCTATCATGTTTACCAGCCCGGCACAAGGTATAAAATATGAAAAGATGGGAAGATGATGCATCATTCCCATCGAATATGGACATGCTAGCTAAACTAAAACTGGCCCTCTTGATCTCCTCCATATCCCTAACTTCTCGATTGCTTGACTGCGACTCGAGAATCTCTATTAATCATCCGAGTCCATACTTGACACGATTATAATAACATACTAGTCCTCCTTGCTAGTTGGTGCTTCCCCTAACAGATCCATCCCTACGTAAAGCGACGTAGGTTTCTTGCTGGTAAAAACCGACAATCCAACAAGGTTGACCTCAAATGCCTGGATCTCACCTCTAAACATTCGGTGACTCGACTCTTCATCTAGCAGCTTCAAAACATAATTTGGATCCCTTCTTGATTCGATCATCATTACAAATTCCCCAAGCCCTTCAAATAACCACTTCAGGACCTTCTCCTCCTCTAACCCGGAGCTAATCATTCCCACCTTTGCCTCAAAATTTGGCAAAGGGTTTGTCTTAGTACTCTGTTTAAGCATCGATTAATGAATGATCTTATCATCCACTAGCTTCTAGTGGGCCTTCACCAGCTCCTTACAGTTATTCATCCGGTGCCCCACTGCTACATGGTAATGGCAGTAATGATTCTTATCCTCGGGCTTAGGAGGGACATGCTTTTTCAAGCTCTCCACCTGCTTAAACAGAATTCGCATATTGGCTATATAAGGGGAGATGCAATGATACTCCTCCTTTGATAATAGAATAGTAACCACCTTCTCCTCTTCTAATAGTTATATAGTCAGTTACTATTCCATCACCTGAACGGGTTAGATTCGTTTTTTTGTACCAATGCTTGTTGGTTGGTTGCTTCACTGCCTCCTGTATAGTGTCATAACACTCTATCTTTTCAGCTAAAAAAAACACCTCCTCGTAATTATGGAAGGCTGCTAACCCAAGTCTTTTATGATAAGATGGCAGTGTACCATCCAGAAGCTCAACAATCATTTTCGAAAAACTCAGACGAGACTGCAACTTGACTTGCGTAGCCATCCAACACTCAAAATAAGGCTTGAAACTCTCCCCCTGCTTCTGCCTCACTACTTCCAAATTCTACATCGTAGTAACCATCAAGGTGTTGAAGCCATAATGATCTACCATCACCTGGGATAGGCACCCCCAATCATGAGCAATGTCCATAGGTAGATGACTGTACCACTCGTTTACAGGACTACCAAGCGTAACAATGAACAACTTGGCCATCATGCAATCACTTATCCTTAAAGCCCTCATCACATTTTGGTAGTGCGTGAGATGAGCATGAGGGTTCATGTTACCTGTGTACTTCTCAAATTAAGGCATAGCAAAAGTTGGTAGCAATGTGTCATTGTCTTTGGCTACCGACTATGTAGGGATCATAACCATATACCCCTGTGTAATGTGTCCACCATGGGTGGCCAAAAACTGCTACCATAATTCTGTCATCCTTGGCTACTAGAGAATGTTGTTCGGTGTTCCTGAGTAAGCACCATACTTAGTCTCCAGATTATAGCATCCTTGACCTTGAAACATCTAAGAAGGTGCACCCCAACTTGGAACAGGAGGCTGAGTTGAGATGTAGTTGAAGGAGGGTCTAATCTCTATTGGCCCCACTATCCTTAATGTAAAAGAGGTCTGACTCGGCTGCCCTGGAAAGAATTGGCCATCCACTAGTGGCTGAGAAGTGTTTCCAAACTCATACATGTTCTGACCAACCTTCGGCTGGCCTTACCCCGCATCAAACTGGTAGTAAGCGGGAGCAATTATTTTGGAGGTTGGGAACATCGCAACGGTAGAGGATGGTCCCCCGGGCAAAACTGTACCATCGATATATGGATTGGGCACTATATCATTAGCCCTCTGTTCACGTTGTCCAATTCTTGTGTGATGGTTGATAAGTGATGCAAACTGGTTACTATTAGCAAAGGCATTCATTGCTGTAGAAATCTCAACGCTCACCAATGATTGATTTGCCTGCGGGTTCTATCCTGCACTAAGATTCTGTTCCTCTACTACATTCTCTTCTTGTAGGTTAGCCATATTACCGAAATTACATGGAGTGCGTTGTTTTGAATCCGAAACTAAGTCTTCATTGGTGTTTGTATACGGAACCCCCTCTAGAGTGGTCGTGATTGGAGAGATGCATATTAGATGGCGAGAATTCCTATTCCAAGCCCTCTAATAGATAGGCTATTTCCTGGCTTAGGTATATAGGAAGATCGTCAGGGTATGCATGTTAAGTCATGATACGTGATTGATGAGTGAAGTGTTAATGTTATGGCTGCGTACACAAAGGGTTAACATGCCATGATACGAAATAAAAATTAATCAAAATAAAACAAAAGCATTAGTTCAAGTGATAAGGATGAGGGAATGAAAGTCCAACCCTTGGGGTGGATTCAAGATCTACACTCTGCCTATGGGGTAGTGTCATAGGAATGATGCAATAAAGTGACCTAATTACCCATGTGGAAATAGGTCAAAAATTTGAGATTTGGTGCTATGACTAGATCTCATGAAGATGTCCAATTATTTTCCGATAAGCGGTGTGACATACCCTAATGAAAAATGGTTTAAAAATGTTTGAAAATAACTACCGTATGTAGCATATAAATGAATGTTTTGGTTCTTTTTGCCTAATTAGGATAGAGTCTCGAATGTTGATGTGAGCATCGTTATAAGAAAGGTATGCGGTGATGCATGAATTATTACCCTTCATGGGCGGATAGTTCAGGTGAGTGGACATCTTGAATAGGGGTAAGGTAGGTTTTTGAAGTAAGTTCACCCCGTGTGGACTTAGGTTAGGACATCAACTAGGATATCCTTTAATGTGGGAGGATATCCTTTAGGCTTTTGGTGTATATAATCACCGCTGAAGGGCTGTGAATCAGATGCCAAGTGGGTATCGTGCAAAAATTTAGGTAGGTTTGTCTTAAGAGTAGGACATCATGTGGACATCACGTTGAAGAATGGGTAAGTGATGTTACATGATTCTAATTAGTTTCATGTTGTCTTAGGGTGACACGATCTCGAGTGTCAACTAAGTCCTAAGTATGAATGACACTAAATTGGCATCATGTTGATGATAATATGACATGTCCATTTAATATCATGAGTGTGTGTGTTCAAGTGTTTGCATTAAGATTCGTGATTAGCATGTCACATTTCTACAATGCATGATGAATCAAAAAACAGTAAACACATAGCATATAATATCCAACTTCCAACAATACAACTCCCGTGCGTTGGGTTTTTGGCTAGTCTCTATCCTAAGTTTGGTTCATCTTAGCACCACGAGGATACTAAGGAGTGTACCTGCAGGAAAATAAAGCATGGTCGTTTGTTAACACCCTAGGGAAAATACCTATGGCTTATTTACATGAGGTTTATAAATGGGTTGTTGATGTAGAAGGTTCTTGTTTCACTAAAATACACTCTAAGCCTCTCCCCAAATGGGTTCTAACGAGGGAGTTACATGCGATATGGCAACAAGTGCTCCACCCATTCAAGTATTATCTTTTCCTAGGGAGGTAGATTAGTACAAGAGAAAGCTTCGCTGTAACAGGGTACCTTAAACTTACGAGCTAATCCCCTTTATTACCATGAGAATTTATGAATATGTCATAATTAAAAAAATACGGAATAACGTGATCAATAATTTGGCACTTATCCAAAATCTAAAATATTTAAAAAACAAGTTTTTAGAAAAAAAATCCACGGCAAAGTTGCCACTGTGAGTGGACGACAAGGAAGCAATGGGCCGAGAGCGGGACAAAATGAGAGGCGCAGTCCACCAAGGTGCTTAAGTTGAAAATAAAAATGTATCTGGTTGTGGACTCGGAAATTTTTGGTTCAGAAAGCAAAAATGTTTTTTATTGGTCAAACCTGAATCCACCATCTCATAGTGTAGAGTCGCCACCTGGATCAAATCTTCCAGGAATTAAAGTCCTATGAGGCTTAAAGTCCGGGGGACAGCCCACTTAGACACAGAGGTTCGGGCCTAGGATAAGTTGCTTATTTCTTATTGGATCACATTATATTACATCTACAGAAAACCGTATTTCATAATTTTACATATTCGTACTTATGTTGTTTTTGAGTTATAATGCATGATTCACATATATTTAAAAAGCGATAAATTCATACATAAAGCGGTAAATAAATGCGAAAAAGTAAAGATTAAAAATTACAAAACCTCGGGGGATGCAACCACCCGCCAAATCTATTAATTACAATTCCCAAAAATAATTAAAATGCGATACCCGAAGGAAAATAAAACCCTATGCATACATCTAATCCTAATCTACCTACATCCACAAAAGTTAACACATGATATATCACAACATTTACACATATGATTGATTTAATTTCGATGAGACCCGTGTGACCTAATTAAAACAAATGACAATTAAAAGTTCTTATTTAGAAATAAAAAAGTTCATTTTTATTAATATGTTAGTTGCTCATTTTAATTAGTGAAAATGCTCGCATGGCAAAGATGTGAGGATTGTTATCTAGGAATAGTTTTTTTTTATTCCCTTCATTGGGTATTGTAATAGACATCTCCATTAAATAAAAGAAATAAAAGAAGAAAAAGAATTATTGCAAAAATATTTAGATAATAAAAATAAAGTAAAATAATCCCTAGGTCTAAATGTAAAATAAAGTAGAGAAAAATACAAGGAGCACAAAATAGTAGCTTTAGGAACTCAAAGGCTTACCCTTACGGAGCGAATCCACTTTGAAATACCCGCTTGACCTTTAGGAGTAATCCTCGTCGTTGTGAGTACGGGATTTCGCCCAGACTCGCAAGTTCGATGATGAAGCTGTAATTTATTTTTCCCTTGTTAGTTTTTCACTTTTTATAGGGTCTTGAATTCATCCAAAGGAAGCTTGCTTTGTTTCTTTGACCCTTAACCATTTTTAGGCAATTTCAGCATAAAAAGCCCAAGGCAAAGAAGCAATGTCATTAATGACATCACAATGTCTTTAACGATATTGCCTATGTCGTTAATGACATCGCCAATGTCATTAATGACATTGCATTGACTGTAGAACAAGAATTGCACTTTGTGGACTTTTTCAGCCAAAAGATCAAATTTTTCCCACTTACTCGGATTTTTTCTTTGAAATAGAGCTGCCACACCCTACCAAAAACTTTGGAATCCCAACATTTGCATAGGGATTGAGATACAAGTTGAAAAAATGGGAGATTTGGATTGAAGGGAGCTCTCTCTTTAAGAGAGCTGAGTTCTAGACATAGAGGAGGGGAATACCTTTTTTAGCAGAGATTTTTTTTAACAAAAAGAGAAAAGATGGAATCTTGAGAGAAAAGTTTCCTTTGAAGTTGTTTTTGGTTCTTAAATGTTTTAAATGCATTTTAAGTGTTTTCATAACCATGTAGTCATCTTTTAATCCCTTTGAATTTGTGTTTCTGAAACTTGAGTGTGTAAGTTCATGGATAGGGCATGAACTTGGGCGATCTCGGGTCATTTAAGCATGTTCGAGGTTTAGTTCACTTGTTTCGGAAAGTGAGGTATATTGAGAATTTAAGCAAACTTGAGAGATCACTTAGGCAATGCTTGAGGTTTAGACTTGAATAGAGAGTCTACAACATCTTTATCACTCACTTGAAGGTTACTACACCTTCAAAAGCATCTACTTTGGCAAGGAATAGATCATTTCTAAAGATTTTCGATAAATCACCAAATCCAACCAAAAAGAAACAAGGAGAGCTTGCCGGAGGACTTCATAGACCTTAAAGAAAGTGGATTCATGAATATGGGGTAAGCCTCTAAGTTCGTAGAATTTGTGCTTACATTTATATGCTTTTCTTTTCGAAGTTTCATTTTCTTTTCGGTTTTTTCTGTTTTCGCACACCAATCATTTTTCAGGAAAATTCAGTATGATTTCAAATAATTTTGAGTTATTTTTTTATATAGAAATATTCTAAACATCTTGAGCTTTCCGGAATGATAATGATCATCCAAATCAGTTAAGTATAGAAAAAGTTATGATCGTTTGAAGTTTCAGATTTTTGTTTTGCTTTTTGATGCTGTTTCTGTGTGTTTTCTACAAGTCTAGAACTTCAATGTCGTTAATGACATTACCCCATCTTGTTAATGACATTGCAATGTTGTTAATGACATGGCCTTATATTGTTAATGACATTGCCCTTGAGTTTCACTTTGTTTTGCCTCGTTTCAAATCGTTTGAGCCCGGAAAGACCCGTTGAGACCCTTCTGAGTTTGGAAATGCATAATTGGGGGTAACAAACCTCTAAATTGTAATTATTTAGGATTTATATATGATTTATTAATGTATTAATATGTTGATTAAATTTTGGAGTAGCAACGGAAGTGCTTCAGGCCATTCATATCGATATCACCCTTCACAGGGAAGTTGGTAACTATATGGATGACATTGTTACCGTTTTTAACCCAAATGATGGATATGTTATGCATGTTCGGCCTAGATTTATGTTTCCAAATGTTGTTTTAGATCACCCATATGAAGAGAACTCAAGTTCCCAGACAACTGACCTAACAATTTAACATGCGTCATTTTCACTAATAAAAATGACCAACATAGTTGAAAATAAAAATGAACAATTTTCACAAAATAAGAACTTCGAAATATACGTTGTTTTTACATTGAACATATGGGTCTTGCCAAAATCCAAATCGAGTATACATGGTACACTTGGTACATATTTGTGTGGTGGAATATCCCCTGTGCTAACCTTTGTGGATGCATGTAGTTTAGGATAGATGTCTGTTAGGGTTTAATTTCCTTCGGGTATCGCATTGAATCGAAATATCTTAATTGTGGTTTCCAAAAGGGAATAACTTTAACTCAAATGATGAAGAAATAGGTAACTAATCCCAGACCAGAATCTCTAAACTATGGTATCGCTCAGGCTTAACTGATCTAGGCTGTACCAAATTTTCCCGGAAGAGCTGATCCGGGTGGCGACTCTGAGTACCATAGGCTAGAGATCTTGATCACGAGTCTATTAAGCTTGAAAGTCACATTTTCGAACAACAATATTTTCTCCGAGCAGTGCATCCTTCAAAGCTTGCTCTTTTTCGAAAAACCCCATGCCTCATCTCACGGGGCTAGCGCCTCACAACGTCTGCGTGGGTTCGAAACGTCGTCCGTTCACAGTGGCGACTCCGCTAGTGACTATCTTTTTCATAAACTTAAAAGTTTAAAAGATTTTTGATGAGTATTGAAAAGTCATTAAATGAGTTAAATCCACGATTACGATATTTCGAAGAAAAACATGTGCATTAAATGGCTTAGCCTTTAAGATTAGGATGCCCCCATTACCGTGAAACTTGCAAAAGTATCATTTGCGACCCCATGGCGACCAAAGATACTTAAGCGGGTGGATCACTTATTGCCATATCGCATGTACCTCCCTCGTTCACACCTATTTGGGAAGAGGCTTGGAGTGTATCTTAGTGTAACAAGAACCTTCTACATCAACATCCCATAATCGAACTCAT
Organism: Euphorbia schlechtendalii; assembly: GCA_949673415.1. Classification (NCBI taxonomy): domain Eukaryota; kingdom Viridiplantae; phylum Streptophyta; class Magnoliopsida; order Malpighiales; family Euphorbiaceae; genus Euphorbia; species Euphorbia schlechtendalii. The sequence goes on from CATIWQ010792042.1 coordinate 21,523, forward strand.
ATAAGGAAACCATAGATTCTTTCTCTAGGTCTACCAAAACAAATTACATATCTCCTTGCAAGCATGCTCCTTAATACCTCACGATATTGAGATGACCCAAGCTTAGATTTAGAAGCTTAACCCTTACGCGAGGGGATATAAGGTCAGAGGAAGTGCATCGCATGCTATGTGCTATGTGTTTACCGCTTCCCTTTTATCATATATTGTATATAGTATCATGCTAACCACAATCTCTTGTGCAGACACGATTATGGACACACTCATTTATGACATGGTCATCATGCCACCATAAACCCGAGGTCACACTAATATCACACACCTTGGTTTAGACAATATGCTAAGACAACATGACCTATGATTAGGATCACAAATTCCCAAAGTATAGCGGTATCGCTTGGCACCCGAACCTCTCCCCATTAGGGGTAACAAACCAACTATTTTAAGAGTCACACAGTATAATGCACTATTTCCCCGGACTCGCACAATTGTGTAAAAGCTGAACAAAGCCACCTCATGACATGAGAAAGAGCCATAGTTGCGAATTCTCAAAAAGTCCAGCCTTTTACCACATGGGTATTATGGCAATCAGCCTGTTTGTTCCAAATGGATTAGCCAACATAAGTCACACTTTAAACCAAGCTTATTACCACATGGGTATTATGGCAATCAACTTGTTTATTCCAAGCGGATTGGAAAACACAAATCATAACCTCAACCTTTTACCACAAGAGTATTACGGTAATCAACCTGTTTGGATTGGCAAACATAATTCACACTTTGAACCAAGCCTATTACCACACAGTTATTATGGCAATCAACTTGTTTGTTCCAAGCAGATTGCTAAACACAAACCATAACCTCAGCATTTTACCACACGGGTATTACGGTAATCAACCTTTTTGTTTCAAATGGATTGGAAAACATAAGTCACACTTTGAAACTAAGCCTATTACCACATGGGTATTATGGCAATCAACTTGTTTGTTCCAAGCGGATTGGCAAACACAAACCATCACCTTAGCCTTTTACCACATAGGTATTATGGCAATCAACCAGTTTGTTCTAAATGGATTAGCAAACATAAGTCCACTTTAAAACCAAGTCTATTACCACATGGGATATTACGAACATCAAACTATTTTGTTCCAAATGGATTGGAAAAACATGAGCCTACTACCACACAGGTATTACGACAATCGACCTGTTTGTTCCAAACGGATTGATAAACACGACCCTTGACATCACATAGATGTCACCTCAACCTCAAGCACTCACCTTACATGTCAAGCCTTATTATAATTTGAGTTATGTCTTTATTACTAATGACTAACTCGGTTTATTTCAAATGGATTGATAAACATGAATTTTATCGTATCACGGCATGTTAACCCTTTGTAATGTATCCACGTTATATGCATCTCACACATCAACATCAAGTATGTCAAACATGCATTTCATATTTGATGAAGTCATTCAATTGCATTTGCTTCAATTAAGGATTGGAAGAGGCCAACTTCCCACCTCGTCCGGATTTCCCCCATTGTGGCTTGCCTAGAGAACTTTCCATCAAAGGGTATTCCACACACTAATTCCAACAAAGACTCTAGTTCAGATTTGGGTTTGAGTTTAAGTTCAGATTTTGGTTCGAATCGGAGAACCATTTTTGGTGCGGGTCAAAGTTTCGGGATGATGGATTCTCAAGGTGGTCACGGATCAGACAAGCAGATTCTGTACGTGGTGCCAATTATCCAACAAATCCCATTAAATACCAGCTCAGAAATGGCCAACGCTCTAAGTGTCATTCTCTACAGTGATCAATTTGCTCAAGCGCTACAGTTCTACCTTCGTCCACATCAACCAAAGAATTGTACTTCCGACTCTGCTCCTAATACTCACCTATCATCAAGTTACCCAGTTGGGAATCATGCCACTACTTCCCAATTTGGCGGAGGAACCTCTCAACTCCAATACCACCATGACGAAATGGGGTTAACGCTATCCCAAGCACTGAATCAATTTAGTCAAGGTCTAGGACTATTCGATCAATATCAAACAGGTCAGACTTCTAGGGGTGATGATTATTCAGGGTTAAGGTAAGCTAATGACTTCTGGGTTGCTTAGCCTCATAATTAATTTAATCAGGGGCAAGTTGGTCTACAATTGGTTAATTCATGTCCATTCGATCCGGGTTGGCATCACTCAACTTCATTGGTAAGAAAAGCTAGACCTTCATCTAGTTTCATTCTACCACGTCAAAGCTTTGCCTCACAACCAGCTGCCTTATCCTCCTTCAATACAAGCTTGAACTTCATGACTTAGGCACTGTCTGCTCCCAACTTTATGGTCACTCCGAGGGGCACCACAGTCCCCCAAGGGTAGTTTAACAAAGGACCACATCGTTCGCTTCTCCTCAGCTCAATTTTCAGCAAGGGACTGATGGGATAGTCCCCTAGTATCTATCTCCCAATGTAGCAGAACTATGGCAGCAGTTTTTTGCTACACATGCTAACCAACTCCATGATTTCCAGCTAAACTACTACCATGTCCCTCTGGTGGTACATGTTGAGGAGTGGCTTCCCGAAAACTTTGTAATGCCGAGATTAGAGAAGTATGAGGGAGAAGGAGATCCCTGATCACATTTGGTCAACTATCAGACTCTAATGAGAGCTATGAGGATCGGTGACAAGATGGTAGCTAAGCTCTTTATTGTTACACTAGGAGGGCCAGCCAATGAATGGTATAACAACCTACCTTTAGAAATAGCTCATGATAGGAAGCACCTCTTAGAGGCCCTAACAGAGCAATATGGCTTCAATTTGAAATAAAAACCACCATACAACAACTCGTGGCTGTCAAGCAATGACCCAAGGAATTGTTCAAACCCTACTACAATAAGTGGATGGCGATCTTGGTGCTACTCAAGGATAAGCTTAGTTTGTTTGAGAAGATTGTAAAGCTATTGGCTGGGGCATTGCTAGTCTACTGACAAAGGCTTGGGACCAACACTTTCACTTCTTGCAACGAGGTTTTCGAGAAAGTTGAAAAGCTTGAGTGGATAGAATCCCTAGACACACCCATGGGGGAACCAACCAATGAGCACTAATGTGAAAATATGACAATTGGGAAAGAAGACCCTCTGTATGTGGAGGATGAGGATGAGGATGCTAATAATGTAATAGTTAGTATTTTAAACTCTTTCATGTTAAACAACTCTATCAATGAGGCTTTTAAATCTTCAAATGCTTCGAACTTTGCTTACTTGCTTGATATCCTTTCAGATGACATCACACATTCTTGTAAACATGAGCATACTATTTTTTTAGCATGCATGACACATCATTGCATGAAATTAATGTGGGTATTAATGAATCCCCTAAAAAAATTTCAAATGATTTAACTCTTGATGAAAATTGAGAGATAACATAGGTACTTAGATAACACGTGATAGAGGCAAGAGTGGCAAACAAATTAATCAGAAAATGCTGAATGAATAAGCTGTTAAAGTCATTAATCCACCAAGACAGGTTCAAAAGCTATCACATCTAGGAGAAAGAAATAAATAATTTAAAAAGCAGTACAAAAAGTAATTAGCCTGTCAATTAGCACTCTGCTAGTTGAGAAAAAAATTAAGGCCTCTTTTCAAAACACAAAAAGAATAGTCCACTGAGTTGAAAACCCGAAAAGGGTGGGTCAGACAAAACTTACGACATCGAGAGAAAAGCAAATGCATTGATTAGAAAACCTGAAAAGGACTAGTCAATGGCAGGAGTCAAATCATTTGAAACATTTATACCCTTGTTAAGTTCATCAATGAATTGTCATTCTTGCTGAATCTTTATGCATATGTTTATCTTGATTGTTTACATGACAACTATAGAATATCGCAAGTAAGCATCGCATCACATTATGGTTCACTAGAAAAACAAACAAAAAAATAATAAGAAGAGAAAAGCTAAGTCTGCTGGATTGAAAACTTGAAAGGGCGATCCAGGAAAAAATTAAAACAAGGTTCGATAAATTAAAAACCTCGTAAGGGCGATCTATGCAGAAATTAGAACCAAATAAATATCAAATTCATCATCCTCTCCTCGGAATGGTGCGAGGAATCGTTTACCTCCTCCGAATATTAGGACGAATATCTTCAAACTTCCCTTGCAAAGAGGATTGCCACAACAAAAGCTTCCAAGCTCTCCTTATCAGCTTCAAAGTGAGCATCACCAACATGGTTCGGGATCAACATTAACATCATTGGCATGATACTAAAGAAGGAAATGAGCGTTAAAAAGTCAATGACTCATCCTAATCCTCTTAAACCAAATTTAGGCTTTGAACTTGACTCTAATTCATCCAGAAAATTGAACTTCGACTCAGACCCATGTCCATCATCACTTTGAAGGAGTCGTGCCTATGAAACTTAACCATTGAGAGTAAAGTAACCACAGAAAGCCCAATGGATGAATACTAGGGGCAATCTTGCACCATCATAGGAGGATATCAACTCGAAAAGCTCCAAAAGGCTCCTCATGCAATGAAGCTTCTACTATCGACCATGCCCAGTGCTCTAAAGCCAACGACGCCTGCAATAGACAAACATACATCATATGATTAATGTTTTTCACCCATAAAGTCATTCATACATACATATGCATCATGTCACTTACAGGTGAAGGTAATGTTAAACCAAGGTAATGTCATCCAACAAGAAAAACACTCTACTTGCACATGAGGAAACTACAAGTATCAAGAAGATACCGGAATAGCAAATCATCAAAATTTAGAATGATAATGGCCCAAATCAAGTCATTTCAACTTTCTTTAAATTCAAGCCTACATAGGCCTCTTTGAAGAAGAATTACAACATCACAAAAGCCTCCCAAAAAAACAAAGCAGCCATCGGGGTATTCCCTGAAATCTCAAACTCAAATTTCCATATTTATCATGGGCCTTAAGAAAAATTTCTTAGAACCCTCACATTTTAATTCTTGATTAAAGGGGCAAAAATTTTTTTTTCCAACAATCTCAATCAAGGAATTAAAACGTATGTCACAAGTATCTACTAATAAAATTCCTCATTCTTGCAGGTACCCCTTCAACTCACAAAGGGCATCTATGTTAGACTCACAGCAATCAATGTATCATCAAAGGCATGGAGCACATGGCTTTCATCCTTTCCCTAGCAGTTCTGAGGGTCATAGTCAACCTAGAGGTCAACTCATAAGGGGCATACAATTCAGACCACAATGGTCAACCATCCCACATCGAATTTCGATGAAGACTTACCATAGTCAATGCATCATCAAAGGCAAGGAGCACACAGCTTTATCCTTTCCCCAGCATTTCCGAGGGTCGCAGTCAACCCAGAGGTTAACTCACAAGGGGCATACAATTCAAACCGCAATGGTTAACCATCCCACAGTGATTCCGATAAAGACTTACCACAGTTGACGTATCATCAAAGGCATGGAGCACACAACTTTCATTCTTTCCCTAGCAGTTCCGAGGGTTACAGTCAACCCAGAGGTTAACTCACAAGGGGCATACAATTTAAACTGCAACGGTGAACCATCCTACAGTGGATTTCGACGAAGACTTACTACAGTCGACGTGTTATCAAAGGCATGGAGAACACGGCTTTCATCCTTTCCCCAGCAGTTCCGAGGCACAAAGCCAATCCAAAGGTCAACTCACAAAGGGCATACAATTCAAACCACAACGGTCAACCATGCCACAACGAATTTTAACGAAGACTTACCATAGTCGATGTATCATCAAAAGCATAGAGCACACGATTTTCATCCTTTCCCCAACAGTTCCGAGGGTCATAGTCAACCCACGACTCACAAGGGACATCCATCGTAGACTTTCTACAATCCGCATACCCTCCGGGACTTTCTATAGTCCATATCTCTTTTCAGACTTTTCACAGTCATAGGACTTTCTACAGTCCACATTGCTTTTCAAAATTTTTACAGTCAACAGACTTTCTACAATCTGCATTCCTTTTTAGACTTTTTACAGTCAATGGACTTTCTACAATCCAAATCTTCTTTAGACTTTTTCAATCAATGAATTTTCTACAGTTCGCATTCCTTTTTAGACTTTTTACAGTCAACAGACTTTCTATAATCCTCTTTCTTTTCAACCTTTTTCAGTCAAATGTACTTTCTACAGTTTACAAATTTCTGACTTTTACAGTTAATTAACTTTCTACAGTTCTTAATTTTTTGACTTTCTACAATTAGTGAACTTTCTACAGTTCATATCTCTCTAAATTTTACAGTCAAACAAACTTTCTACAGTTCATAAATTTCTAACTTTTTACAGTCAACAAACTTTCTATAGTTCATAATCTTCTGACTTTCTACAATTGGCGAACTTTCTACAGTTCACATCTTTTCTGACTTTTTACAGTCAATGAACTTTCTATAGTTCACATCTTATCCTAACTTTTTCAGCCAATAGACTCTCTACGATCCACGTCATCAATGGGCTTAATACAGCCTATACACAAGATCCTCAACCAGAAGAATGGAGGCACATGGCTAATGTTCTTTCCCAATGGTTGCAGCAATATAAACCAGCAGAAGGTCAACCTTCAAGGGGCAATCATTGCCAAACAGGAAATTCACAAGGGGCATCGAGAGTCTAATCCCCAAAAAAACGTCACACCAAGATGAAAACTTCCAGCAATCATCCCTAAAAAGTTCCAACCGTGACCGTGCAGGTATTATCTCTAAACCCCATTGCTCTTTCAATCGTGGGTCCATACTGATCTCATATTAGTAGTGATCCCACGAGGGGCAGCCTGTGAGCACGGGATTTCACCCTGACTGGCTAGTTCGATGATGAAGTAGTAATTTATTTTTCTCTTGTTAGTTTTTCACTTTTTATAGGGTTTTAAATTCATCCGAAGGAAGCTTGCTTTATTTCTTTGAGCCTTAACCCTTTTTTAGGCAATTTCTACACAAAAAGACCAAGGCAAAGAAGCAATGTCGTTAACGACATTACATTGACAGCAGAACAAGAATTGCACTTTGTGGACTTTTTCAACCAAAAGATCAAATTTTTCTCACTTGCTCGGATTTAAACAGAGCTGCCACATTCTACCAAAGACTTTTGAATCCTAAAATTTGCATAGGGATTGAGAAATAAGTTGAAAAAATGGAAGAAAAAAAAATCCAACTTTGACTTCTATTTTGGATTGAAGGGAGAACTCTCTTTAAGAGAGATAAAATCCAGACACAGAGGGGGGGAAGAAATTTTTTAGCAGAGATTTTTTTACAAAAAGAGAAAAGAAGGAATCTTGAGAGAAAAGTTTCCTTTGAAGTTGTTTTTGGTTCTTAAGTGTTTTAAATGCATTTTAAGTGTTTTCATAACCAAGTAATAATCTTTTAATCCCTTTGAATTTGTGTTTCTAAAACTTGAGTGTGTAAGTTCATGAATAGAGTATGAACTTGGGCTATCTTGGGTCATTTAGGCAAGTTCGAGGTTTAGTTCACTTGTTTCAAAAAGTGAGGTATATTAAGAATTTAAGCAAACTTGAGAGATCACTTAGGCAATGCTTGTGGTTTAGACTTGAATGGAGAGTCTAAAACATATTTATCACTCATTTGAAGGTTACTACACCTTCTAAAGCATCTACTTTGGCAAGGAATAGATCCCTTCCAAAGATTTTCAGTAAATCACCAAATCCAACAAAAAAGAAACAAGGAGAGCTTGCCGGAGGACTTCATGGACCTTAAAGAAAGTGGATTCATGATTATAGGGTAAGCCTCTATGTTCTTAGAGATTCTACTTACATTTATATGCTTTTCTTTTCGAAGTTTCATTTTCTTTCCAGTTTTTTCCATTTTCGCACACCAATCTATTTTCTGGAAAATGTAGTATGATTTCATATCTTTTTGAGTATTTTGTTTATGTAGACATATTCTACACATCTTGGGATTTTTAGAATGATAAATATCATCCAAATTGGTTAAGTATAGCAAAAGGTATGATCGTTTGAAGTTTCAGATTTTCGTTTTGCTATTTTCTTCTGTTTGTGTGTGTTTTTAGCAGGTCTGGAACTTCGATGTCATTAACGACATTACCCCATGTCATTAACAACATTGCAATGTCATTAATGATATGGCTTAATGTCATTAATGACATTGCCCTTGAGTTTCGCTTTGTTTTGCTCTGTTTCAAATCATTTGAGCCCGGAACGACCCTTTGAGACCCTTCTGAGTTTGGAAATGCATCATTAGGGGTAACAAACCTCTAAATTGTAATTATTTAGGATTTATATATGATTTATTAATGTATTAATATGTTGATTAAAGTTTGGAGTAGCAACGGAAGTGCTTTAGGCCATTCATATTGATATCGCCCTTCATAGGGAAGTCGTTAACGATATGGATGACATCATTACCATTGTTAACCCAAATGATGGATTTGTTATACATGTTTGGCCTAGATTTATGTTTCTAAATATTTTTTTAGGTCACCCACATGAAGGGAACTCAAGTTTCGGGATAACTGACCGAACCATATAACATGCGGCATTTTCACTAATAAAATGACCAACATAGTTGACAATAAAAATGAACAATTTTCACAAAATAAGAACTTCGAAATATACGTTGTTTTTACCTTGACCATATGGGTCTTGACAAAATCCAAATCGAGTATACATGGCACACTTTGTACATATTTGTGTGGTGAATATCCCTTGTGCTAACCTTTGTGGATGCAGGTAGTTTAGGATAGATGTATGTTATCGTTTAATTTCCTTCGAGTATCACATTTATCGAATGTAATATTTGTTAGATATCTATGTATTAATCTCGTAGATTAGGTGCATTTACTTTCCTACGTGTTTACTTTCTCGCACTTTATTTACTTCTTTCTGCATGCATGCTAAATAATCAAAGACATAAGCCGAAAACATCTAGATTGAATCAAAATATCATAAGTGTGGTTTCCAAATGGGAATAAAATTAATTCAAATTACGATGAAATACTGAACCTGAATCTCTGAAATATGGTATCTCTTAAGCTTAACGGATCTAGGCTGTACCACAGTATATCACTGAGGTTAACTTATTTATGTTATTGTAAAGGCTGTCAGAATAGATGCATCAAGGCATGAGAAAGAAAAGGATCAGCTCCTACCATTAAAGAAGACTCTTAATTTCAAAAAGTTGAATTTCTCTTAATTGCACTCTAGGTATACCAAAGCCCATGACTTAAAGCTGAAGAAGAGCAAGGTGGAACCAACAATGTTTCTAGAAGATGTGTTGAAAGAAGAGGAAGATTCTCATATGAATGAGGTTGAAGCAACTAGTGAGGAAATGGTTGATGAATTACCCCTTAGAGCTCAACTAGTTCAAGCTCCAACAAGTCCAGTAGTGAAGGCTACAATTGAAAGGAAAAGAGACAGTCCAACAAAAACCAAAGCAGCAGTTGTGCCTGCCTAAGCACAACCTAAGTAAAAGTTGAATCTTAAGACTAGGACTCAAAGGGAAGCTGAGTCCAAGTTAAAGTTGGAAGAGAAAGAAGCAGCAGCAAAAATCATCTCTATCTCCTCCTCCTCCTCTAGAATTCATCGCCAAAGTATAAACTATGACTGGGACTGAGCTCGAACAAGGTCTAAGAGATAGGGAAGAGGAATTTTGAGAAAGCTAGAGAAGGGGCTTTTTAGCAAGAACCAAAGAAGGTAAAGAAGACAATGAAACTTTTGGCGTTGCTGAGGAAGTGCTCAAGGCTGAATCCAAACTAAAAGGTGTCTGGAAAAGAGGACTGCCACAATCAGGCAAAAGAGAGCAATACAAGTAGTTAACGATGAGGATGATGATGATATAGAGATCATCAACTAGGAAGAATCTACTCTTCTTGAGGAGAACTGTTGAACCCTAGCTAATAGTACTTCACAATTCTCAAAATGTTTTAGAAATAACAAACCATCTAGGATAGTGAAATTAATTGAGTACTAAGTAGATTCTTAATTAAATAAGTTTACTTGAGGTTGTTTAAGGAAAAACAACTCAGTTTACTGAGTTTTAATTAAGTTATGGCTTAGAGTAAGAAAAGTTGAGTGAAGGCTAAGCATTACATAGTTTATACGATATAGACTCAACGAAGTTGAGAAACTTTTATTTATTAAAAGTTGAGTTCTTTCGATACTTAGAGAATGAAATGACACTCGTACTTTTAACTTTGTCTGTGAGAGATGAAATATTCCTTTGATGCCTTTCAAGAGAAAAGCATTGAAATTAAAGAAGGTATTCAAGTGGTCCTCAGAATGAAAAGGTCTTAGTACTAAATGCTCGAGATTCCTTGCTAGCATCCAAGCAAAAGGTATCTTCTGATCATTTCTCAGTGTCTCCCCGCAACTCTGCAACGTTGGCAATTAGACAAATCTCAAGCCTCCACGTTACATCTCACGTGCCTCTCTATTAGAATAGAATTGCTTGAAGTAAACAAGTTTTTGACGCATCAATATTAATGGATTAATCTCAAACTGCAGCATTCGAATTCTTTGTCTCTAAATGTCCTAGAATTTTTTTCAAACGGAAAAATATGAAAGCTGTGAAGAGATGAGAAGTTGAAGAACAGGTCAGGATGAAATGTTTGCAATGGCTACTTCCAAGACCTCCATGTATAAAGAGAAGACTGAAGTAGATGTTCAAACTTAGTGAATCACCTCGAATTACTTAAGAGCTGAAATACTATCAAAATATTTCCATCATTCAAAAATTCCAAAGCAAGCATTCTACAGTAAACACAAAAAGCTTCATTTGTTTGTAATGGAGAGAAATCTATATTTATCATTGTAAAAGGATTCAACGTATTTTATAAGTTGAAATCCATAGTTCGCAAACTTTAGATTAAATTTGAGTAACGATTTAGGAAGGGTACCTAAACTGCATTTGAGTGGTAGTTAGAAAGGAAGGTACTTTCTGTAATCGCTTCTACCAACTGTAAAGGCTTCTTTTCCTAAGGAAGGAAAGAATCACTAGTGGATTAAAGCTTAAAAAGTAATCCAGGGACTGGAGGTAGGCTTAGGGCCGAATTAGTATAAATCTCAAGTGTTAACTTTGTTATTCCTTGTAGTCATTTTTATAGTGTCTTTGCTCATTCATCATATCTCTATGTTTATAAGTTTTTCTTGAAAACCAATCTAAGTTGAGTAAAGTACTCAACACAGATTGAAGATAAACTAGTTCACCGAAGCTGAGTAGTTTATAGTTTTCAGACTAGCACACAACATAAGTTACTCAACACTCATTCATGGAAACAATTTTTTTAATTCTTAAAAAGAACCAAGTAACTACATTCACCCCTCCCTTTTCTTAGTTATTTAAGCTATCTAAGACCAATAAGAACATCCAATCCACCATTTTTACTCAGAAAATTGAGCTACCTAAAACTCAAGCTGAGTTACCTGAGGCTGATCCATCTTTGGATCAATCAGCCAACCCATAGGTAACTAAAAATCATTCCAAATCTTCTTTTGTAAATCCTACTCCTATTTAAATTGTACATCCTTCATCTTCTCCTCCACAAACCTCTATTGTAAATTCTTCTGTAAATTCCCCAATTTATACTTCTTCTCCAAACCCTTCCCAAGAAAACACTAACCTTTCTTTACCACCTCCAAAATTTCAAACCAACACTCCTTCTCCTATAAAATCTAAACCATCTTCTCCTTTTACTGTACAAACCTCTGAAATTCCTTAAACCTCTTTTTCTACAACTAAACTTTCTTCACAACCATCCTCAACCCCCTTAATCCCTCTGATTAAGGGAGTCCATCATACTGAGAAATATGCTCAAGAGGGAATAGCAAATGTTCATGGTGCTGAGGTAATTTTATCGCCAAGGAAGCAACACCATCTAGTAGTAAGCAATTCCAAGAGGATTCAGTTAATTCATCTACTTTATCTTGGATTAGAGAGCTAACAAGGGATAAATTCCTAGCTCTCAAAACTAACACTGAATCAGAATGGGTAGTTAGCCAAGTGCTACTATCCTAAGAATTAACGGACTTATCCAGGCGGAAGAAGACCAAGATTCCAAAATTTGATGAGCACTCCAACATCCCCTATGTTGCAGTCTACTTTGAAGAATATGAAAAGATTAAGGGGATTTTGTTTGCCATCAGGAATCACATGGTGAAAGAGAGTGCATGACGCTGATCCTAACCGGGCAGACAGATTCTGTAGTTAGCTCAACGTAGGTGTATCACCTATTCCTACATCAAATGTCATTGCAAACGTAGTGGTAGCTAAAGTGAAGAATAATATTGAAACTACTTTGAAATAGCTGAGTGGTCTCAATGCCACTTTGGCCACACAAACTACATGGTTCTATAAGTTTGGTAAGGAATAAGCAAAAATCAAGTTAAGCATAGACAAGCAGCTGAATGACCTTTCTAAAAGGATGGATGTTAATAAAGAATTATCTCACAACATGTGCAAAATGATGGAGAAGATGCTAACGGTAATGCTTGTGTATGATAGGAAAGTAGATAAATTTTTAAAGAAAGTAAATGAAACTATCAAGAAGGTGGATAAACCAGTGATCAACCTTGATGCTCTGAGTGATAAACTCATCTTAGCTTTCGTTCTTATAAAGATGAAACTGAAGATCCAGTGAAGAACTCTTAGAAAGCATTGATAATGCAACTTAATTGATGTAAACGAAAACAAGATAAATTACTCGTTATGACACATAGACATATCATAAATTTCGATAGAGAAAAGTATAAGATGAAGAAACAAGTAAAGTTGTAAAGGTTTGCAAGTGAAAGCTAAAGTTGATCAAACCGTATCCACTCTTTAATGGGAGTCGTCAATTCCCGCAATGCCTACGTCTACTCGCCTTCGATCTCAACTTTATGCAGAACACTCCTTTCACCCAATATTTAGTATGTAAATTGAGATAGAAGATTGTGAAGAACAATAAACTCTTAATTGAAGAATGCTTCACATCGTACACTTTTACAATAATCGCTCGTAATGCGAAGAAATATAGTGATTGAATGATCAAATCACTTTACAATCTCACTCTCTCAAACTAAGAACTAAGAAAGGAGATCATAACTCTCTCTCTCTCT